>JAJPUD010019496.1:0-12270 GCA_023553655.1 Myrmecobius fasciatus | reverse complement strand
GCAGCCAAAAGTTTTTCCTTAGGGAGGGGCCACTGATCAACCCACACGGGCACATCATCCTTCCAGAGGATGCAGTCTGCATGGGGTGCAGGGATGTCAGTGGCCATTATGTTACATTTCCCAGGCCCAGTCTTGCAGGTCTAGGGGAGACCTCAAGGGGGATGTGAATGCCCTGGGATTTCTTTCCAAGTCCCTGGCCGGGTAAATAGCCTTGTTTAAGCATTTGGGAGGTCACGATTTCATTAGGGCTACACATGACCATGACACTACACCATTCCCATTTGGGACAGAATGTCCCTTCCCCAAAGGTTAAAAGGGAGGCCAGGGATAACATAAGGCTTGATCAGACCTGTGTTATTCTCAGCATCAGACCAAGTCAGGTATTTCGCATTTTGTTCAGGATCAATCGCTTGACCAATGCCCTTAAGGTTAGTTAGAGCAGAAGCCAGAGGCCATGAGGCAGACCAGGACTCTTTCTTGATAACAGTAGCATCTGCTCCAGTATCAACAATTCCTTCAAACAGCTTGCCCTCAATTTTGAGTTGGAGAAGGGGTTTTTGAGGGAGAACAGGCTGGACCCAAAATGCATTAGAAGAGCCAAACTCATGTCTACCCCGAGGGGTAGCGCCCTGTATTGAGCCGATGGTGTTAGTCAAAGGAAGTAGGAGCAACGGTGCCAGGCAAGTGCCAGCTGGAATGGTTTTAGGAGTGATGGAAGGGGTGGAAACTATCATCCTAATCTCTCTTGTATGGTCATTATCAATAACTCCAGGATGAACAAGAAGGTCAGAGATGGTAGAGGAGGCCTGACCAAGGAAGAGGGCAAAAAAGCCAGGGGGGCGGGCAGTTGATCAGGGCGGTTCCCTAAAGCGGCAGCAGAAATAGGGAAGGGAGGCAGGGTATGATAAGGAGGGGGTTTACTAGGGGGATTGCACAGGACAGGAAAGCAAGCAGGGTTGTTATATGCAGCAGCCTCTTGTTCTAGTGCGGTCGTGTCAGAAGGATCCAGGAAACCATCCTGGTCTGAATTTTCCCCTAAAATGTCTGACAGAATAGGGTAAATACGTTCAATCTTTTTATTTGGAGCAGCATCCTCCTCTAAGGGCATGTCAATGGACACAGAATCACAATTGTCAATGTTTGTTTTACTCTCATTTTTAATCTCTGAATTTTTTGGTGTCTTAATGGGACCAAGGGGTGAAGAGACGACACCTTCCATAATTTTACAAACATCAGCCTCATAGGGGCGGACTGAAAGAATATCACTGACACAGTTCCAATAATTGAAAGCAGTTACAGGGACCTTTTCAGGTCCAAAAGTTCTAAAATAATCATTAAGACAGTCTCCTACTCATTTCCATCGTTTCTCATCAATGGTTCCCTCTTGGGGGAACCAGGGACAAACGTCCCTTAGGAAAACAAAAAATTGAAACAAATCTTTCTTTTTAACCCTTACTCCTCGTGTCTTTAATGAGGCTTTAAGCCCCTCTACAAACTTCTCATGACTACTAACATCCTGCCCCATTTTGCGAGCGTCTCCTTACCTCTGGTCTCAGTTCCTCGGGTCGGGCATTCCCTCGGTGACCACTTCCCCGTCAGCCACTTCCTGGACTCGGTTCCACTTTACTCAGCAACTGCACAGTTGTCTTCTCTGGAGAACACTCTTCAAAAACCCTCAACCCTTCGGGTGGTCTCAGGCCCCACATTGGGCGCCAAATGTCCCGTCCAGTGGGACATCAACATGGGCCAGAAACCTGGAAGAGAAGAGGGGGAGCAGGGGACACAAGGAATGGAGACAAGACAGGCTTTCTGATCAAATCTCATTTATTGCAGGCAAGCTCAGGGTAGTTATACATACAGTATGAGGAAATATACAATTAGTCCCCGGGTAGGGAAATTCAGAGAAGAACCGCAGCATGTTCCAGTCACAGATCAGAGGACCTTCATGTTGCAACTGAGTCAGTTTGTACCTGACTGCAGTGTCAGATGGCTGGTCTGCTTTTCTGGCCAGTTTTAGTTCCCCACAATTTGTAACAGAAAGCTTTGCAAGGGTCAGTGTTGAAAAATTACACATACATATGTTTTGCAAATAAAAAGCTTTAATTTAAAAAAAAAAAAAAAAAAAAGCTTTAGAATTCCAAAGGACATCTAGGCCAACCAAATTCTGAAAAACATTCTACTCCATAGCATATCTGATAAGTGACCTTCTGTTAATGGGTATACACTACTCCCAGTTCATTTAATCTCTGAAAGTTAGGGAAAAAAACTCAAATATAATCTATTTCAACCTGTAGCAGTGGATGAGTCCTCTCTACAACATTCTAACTCAACATCTGATAGATCCAATAATATCTCCTAACTTAGCCTGTTTCACTTTGATGTGGCTCAAAACTGGGTTTTCCTTATAACAATGAAAAAATCTATGTAACTTCTATTCACTGCCCCCACTCTTCTTCTTGAACCAGGCAAGAGGAGAGAGCGTTCCCAAATAGAAAGGGGCTTCAAATACTACATAAGTACCATGTTAACCACCCTCTCAAGCCTACTCCTTCAGGTTAAACATACAAAATTTCATCAGACCAATTACTAATCTTTATTTCACATGGTTGGAGCATCCTCACCATCTTGGTTACCTCCTGGATTCATTCCAATTTTCATTGTCTTTCATAGAATACATTTTAGTCTGGGTTTTATATAATTAGTACTATGACTTCTCACAATAAACAATATGTATCAAAGATTAGTTGAAGACAGTTTTTGTGGTTGTGTAAATTGGGATCAAGCTATATCTCCTCCATTCTGTATTTGTGCTGGTATGGTTGTTTAATTATAATTACAAATTTAATTACATTTATCTTTATTAAAATTCATCTTGATAATTTTGGTGTTTTAGATCATTGACTGACTTCCTATTTAGCCTCTAGAATAAGATATAAAATTCCAGAGATAATGAGTGACTCAGAAATCCTTAAAAGGAATGATTTTGTCCTCTAGCACTCTCTCTCTCTCTCTCTATTGTTCAGTACATATCAAGCCTCTTTCTTGGACTTTCATAGGAGGAGCAAGGGGCATTCAGATTCTCCAATGTAGTACTGCCATCTGACCTACTGACTTAACTGAAAGACCCCTGAACCTTGTCACTTATACCACATTAGCACCCTTAAGATTTCCAAGACTTTCCATATATTCCTTGCAATTGAATTTTCTTTGATGTGTTGTCTTCTTTAATCAGAATGAGTCAATCCTGTCTCAATTTTTCTGTTTGCAGCCCCAGTTCTTAGCAATGTGTTTGGAACATAGCACCAAATAAATGCTTTTTCATTCATTTATTAATTTACAATTCAATATATGACTATAAGAAAAAGGGTTTACTATATTTCAGATTACGCCCTGTCCCAAACAAAACCTATGGGTATAGGACTCTCTCCTTATTGGTGGAGATGAATGCCTTGCCCTGGGTGAACGCAAGATAGAATTAGTAAGAGCAGAAAAGCTCCAAGGAGCTTCAGTTTTGTTTGGGACTTTGCAAATATCAAGTCACTATGGGAACTTATTGTGTCCAGCTTTGAGAGGGAAGATGGAAGAAACTAATTTCATTTCAGTTTGCTGAAAGAAAAGACTCTGGGAAGACATCAGAGAAGCTGGCAGTCATCATGAACCTTTTCCCAACTTGCTATTCTAAGGACTTGAAGGACTTTCACTTTAGGTTCTTTGTCTTTGTCTCTGTCTCTGTCTCTCCTTTACTCTACAATGTCTGGTATATATTCTCCTATGTATATCTTCTCTGATTTCTGTATTGGGATTAAGGTGTTTCTTTGCTATTTGCTATATGTGTTTACTGTGAAACCGGTATTTGGTGGCAAAGGAGTCAAATCTTCTTAGACATAGAGCTTGGCATCTCCCTTCTCCCCAATAATAAAAAAAAAGTGATCTGAAGTTAGATTGTACATGATCATATCTCCTAGACTAGTGGTTCTCAAAGTGTGGTCCAGAGAATCCTGGGGATCTCTGAAACCCTTTCACAAAGGCTAGAAATTCAATATTAGCTTCTTTTTCTAATATGGTAAATATAAATAAAGCTCACATAAAAATTCTTTGGACAGATAATCAATAATTTTTAATAATATAAAAATACTGAGAATAAAAGTTTGAGAACCATTTTCTAAACTAATAATATTTAAGAAATAAGATAGATATAATTCTAATGCAGTAGTCATCCTCTCTGAGAAGAGCAGTGTGGCCTCTGGCCCCAATTTCCTGTTGCCCCTTCTTGGAAGAAATTAGTCTCCCTTAGAGAAAAATGAAGATGGCAGGAGGAAGAGTCTAGGGAAATCTGTTATGACTACCTCTGCTATGACTACTTCAGATCACACAATGATATCCCCATATTACAGGTGGGGAATAGGGACAACACCTTATGATACACTGGGTCTCAACTCAGGTATTATCCTAAATATAGTTATATAAGGAAGCAACAATCTTAAACTGCTACATGACACCTTCAAATGATATAAAATCATATATACATGTTTCTCTTTAAATAGGAAATAAATTTATTTTTCAGGACACATTTCTTTCATACAGAGATTTAAAATATATTTCATATTGACATACAAGTGATATAGAAAGAAGCAAAGATATTCCTTTCCATACAACCCCCCAGATATGATAATGCATATAGATACATATATTCAAAGATAGATACATAGGAAGAAAGAAAGAGGAAGGAAGAAAGAAGTAAAGAACAAAGGAAAGAAAGGAAACTAGGGAGAGCAGGAAGGAAGGAAGAAAAGAAGAAAGGAAGGAAAGAAGAAGAAAAAGAACAGAGAGAGGGAGGGAGAGAGAAGATAGTCTATAGAGAAATATCTTTGTGTTGCAGGTAGTAAGAAGAATAGGCAAGTAGAAAGGAGAGGTGAACCTAGCTCATTGATGACAATGCTATTGTACCTTGATTTTCTCTGCTCCTCTTAGCATTTTTTGCATTGGAATAAAGTAGGATAAAGAGGAGGAAAAGGGGGTAAAGATAAGGGTAGCTTTGGAATGCCTGTTTCCCTGGTGGCAAACTCCCCCTTCCTGGCCATTAGGACTGAGATAATTAGGGCTGCAGAGCTCTGGCCACTCTGGCATTCCAAAGAGTCATAAAACTCCAAGTGGTTTATCTCAAATACTTGGGTATTTTCTGGACCCAGACTTCCTGTCTCCTGCTAGACCACCTTATTGACCCCCAACCTGTCAGAATTAAAAATTTATGGTCTTTCCTGGAATTTATACTCACCCAGTGCTCTACCCCACCTTGCCTTTGTTTCCCTGATTGCTGGAGCCCTATAAAAGTCTCTGGAATTACTTGCTTGTGGCTGGATGCTTTGAAACAAGAGTTCCATCCAGCCAGCTGGCTATGGCTAGTATGGCTTTGCTACTCCAATTTCTCCACTATTAAAATATTAAAAACTCTAATCTCTGTCTTGCCTCAGTTTTTCCAGCATTGCAGAATGAAAGATCAGCCAAAGACAGAATTTCTCTCTCCAAAATATAATGGTTAGATTTCCAAACTCAGTATTTCTTTGGCTAGCAGTGGGATAATCTAATGGTCATTTCTTCAAAAAGCTCAATCAACTAACAATGAGTTAATTGATTGGATCTTTTTCCCTTGACTAGAGAATCCCAATTTTAGAAGAAAAGATGGAGAGAAATTTGTTAAGATCTTCCCTGCTGTTTTGTCCTATGAGTGTCTTTTTCATAAGTATGTTGGAATAGAGATGAAAACTCTGTGTTAGACCCTTTCCCTTGAGATGATCACATTGTCTTTTTTAAAATTGATTTTATGTACAGTTAATTGATTTTTGTCCTATAACTATTTCAGTTATAGTTCTTTGTCTTTCAACTTAGTTCAGAAATATAGTTGACTTGCTCAAGAAAATCTGCTATCTTTGAGGGATGTGGGTGGACACCAGGGAGTCATATCCAATATTTATATACCACCAGGGTATATATCCTTCAAGATTGCCTGGTTTGTTATCCAAAGAAGTCTGGTTCACTATCTTTGATTTTACATGTGGACTCAAATAGTGAACATTTCTAGTTACAGGAAAGTAGGGGAGGTTGCTGTTAGGCCCTCATTTCCAATTTCCAAATAATCATATTATCCCCCCATTCCTCAGCTCTGTAATCAATTATATTGATTTCATCATTCATAATGGCTCTTGTAACCAATAATAAATTGTTCCCTACCTATTGTAATGCTGGAGAAACTGAGACAAGACAGAAATTAGAGGGTTTTAATATTTTAATAATGGAGAAGATAGACTGGCAAAGCCATAGCCAGCTGGCTCAGATGGAACTCTTGTCTCAAAGCATCCAGCCATGAGCAAGTAATTTCAGAGATTCTTAGAAGGCTCTAGTGATCAGGGAAACAAAGGCAAGGGGGTGGGGTGGGGGAACAGAGCACAGGGTGAATGGAAATTCCAGGAAGGACCATAACTCAGTTCTGACAAATTGGGTGTGAAGAAAATGGTCAAGCAGGAGACAGAAAGTCTGAGGCAGAAGATTATCAGGGATTTGAGGTAAGCCATCTGGAGTTTTATGGTTCTTTGGAATGCCAGAGTGGCCAGAGCTCAGCAGTCCTAATTATCTTAGTCCCAGTGGCCAGGGAGAGAGGGGGAGAGTTGCCACCAGGGAAACTGAGGCAAAACAATTCAGGGAAACTGAGGCATTGCACTATGAAGTCCTTTTCTTTGTTCTGTACTTCCCAAAACTATTTAAGGGAATTGTCCCCTTCATTTGAAGTCTTAGTTTAGCTGAGGAAGCAAAGATCCTATTTGATGTTCATTTGTGCTTTACTAATAAATTGATCATTCTCAGAATTTAGTTCTCATTTTACTCTATTTTGACACCCCTGACATGAAGGCCAGATGAACTTCCAGGCTCATCTTTTCCAGATATTGTCTTGCCATTGTCCCTTTTTAACAGGAAATGGTGCCAATCTGAACTTAGCCACAGACTTACTACACCCATTTAGTTGGTTTACACCTTCAAGTAAATCACTTTCATTCTGCAAAATCAGCATGAAAAGTTGGTTTATGGTATAATTAATTAGTGTAATGGATAAATGGGTATCTCAGGAAGAGATCCATACAAGAGCTCAACATTATTCTCCAAGGCAATTGATGTATGCATTATAAAGTTTCCATCAAATGTTTTAACCCAAGGGAATTTCTCCAAAGATAGGAATGTCAGAGATATTTACTTGTAGCTAAGCTTTATGGTGTCCTGAAAGCACTGAATAGATAACCATCTTCAACTACAAGTAAGTGAAGTTTCCTGTTTCCAATGTAATGCTCAGGGAGAAACTGAGGCAGTATCACACATGGAAATTAGGTAATGCTTTATTGATGTTAATTGAGAGTTCAGAATCCATAGCTATGGATCAGGACTGCTGGGACTCATGTCTCAAAGCACGCAGTCCAGGCCAGAGACTTAGTCTGACAGCCATGTCAGCCGACTGAATAGTACAAAGTATTCAGCACCTCATTGGTGGAGAATACGAATTTTATAATCTCCATTGCCCAGGGAGACAAAGAACTCATGGGAACAGCTGAGCACATCTGGTGTCCAAGGAAACCATAAATTCAGTTCTAGCAGGTAAGGAGTGAAGGATCCCTGAGACAGAAACTGGGCAAAGAAGACAGTAAGCCTGGGTCATACAGATAAGGGGGATGTCGAGGCTGGACATCTGGAGATTTCCTAACTCCTTTGGAACGTGAGTCCAATTATTTCTGAAGGTCAGGAAGTGGGGGTTGCTATTCTGGGACAGAGCAATTAAGGGAAGTTTGGAGATGGGAACTGTAGCTCAGACATGGGAACAGCAACTGAGGGAAACTGAAACAGCAACTGAGGGAAACTGAGACATGGAACTGTGGCACAACATTCCACACTCTTTTTCCTGAATATTCAAATCATTGCATCACCTGACCTCAGATACCTGGAAGGTCTCAGCACCACAATTGTAACTGACCCTACCAGGAGCAGATACTAAAACTAGAAAAAGTGCAGGGACCAATGGGGGGCAAGTCTCTCCCTGATAGCCCCAGAGCTGTTTAACAGCCTTCCATAGTGCTCCCTGTTGCAAGCTTGTCAGGTCCTCTGCAGTTCTGGAGCTCCATCTCAGCCAGGGGACCCAGCCTGAGATGGGCAATGCAATGTTAGGTCTGCAGTGGTTTGTGCACTTAAGTCTCTGCTTACAAAGGGAGCAGCAGCGCCCAAGGCAGCCTGTGTTAGCCCCTCTAGGGCTGCACAGGCCTTCAGAGACTCCAAGGGGAAAGGGTGAGGCCCAAAGTTGCTCCACCTGTCCCCGCCCAGAAGAACAGACAGGCTGGGGAACACTGCTGCAGATCAGAGTGTCAGAGTATCAGTGTGTACTGTGTCAGACCACCGAGGCAGCACCCACGAACCCAGAGGCATAATAAGCAAACTGTAGCACAGGATGCTGAGATGCTAAGTGACTGGGGTTACAGGACTGGGAAATGGATCAGAGACTGCCAGGAATCAGAAAATGGTCCCAGAAACGGAGTCTGCCAGGGCCATTCCAACAGAATAAGGGCATTCAAAGTTAAAGCAGAACCAGCCATCACAGGCCAGTTGGGGTTTAAATAATAAACCAAGCAGGCAGAAAAAAATGAAAAATGGACTGCTGTGGGGGCTTCCATTTAAACTGGTGGGTTGGGGATGGGGCAGATGTAGCTAAATCCAAATGAATATGAAACTAAGGGCACTAGTGGTTCCCATTTCAAGTATTTTGGGAAAAATCCACTAGCTTTCCTGGTTATTATTTCTTATTCCTCCCCCCTTTTTCTTTTCCACCCAAGGAATCATCCAAGGAGGAGTAAATAGGGCTCTAGAAGGTCAAGTTCATCTCCTATAACAGACTGATATAATAGGGGTTTTCCACTCTGGAACTCAAGATCCCCAATTACATATCCTGATACATTGTGATCAATTAGACAATGCAAAATCTTAACCCAACATTTTCCATCCTTAAATCCAAAATACAGCAATAGGAAACCCAAGCAGAATTATACAGTAACGTACAGTAACGGGATTATACAGTAATACACAGTCATTAATGTACAGTCAGTTATCAACCAGCCTCAGTTCCCCCCAAATCACAAACAAGTCCATTCAGGAAAAGGGGGTGATGTCTCTTTAAGAAGTCGATTCAGGCTGAGAGAGGGAATCGGAACTTCTCCTCCAGGAAGGGGGTTGGGCACCGTGAAAGCAGGCAGCAAATGTATCTGGGTTCCAGAAGCTTCTCAGGAAAGCTGTAAACTTAACCAAAATCTAGAACAAAAAAAAATAACAAATCTAACAGATAAAGGTTAGAACAGTCCAAGACAGAAAGACTGGGTCACAAAATGAGGGGAAGGTAGCAGTGGCTATACCAGCAGCTTCCCATGTAAGGAGACACGTTTGTCTCACAGGCAGACAAACTGCTCTCAGGCTGATAGCAAAAAGCAGTTAGATCTCTCAGACAACTGTGCTAATTGTCCTCATTATGCAGAAACCTTGAAGGATCTGAAACCTACAGACACAAATATCCAGTAACAGACAAATGACAGGCTGAATATTCATGTGCGTAAGCATAATGATTACAGAAAGTCAGATGGGAAACAGCAAGGTATGACATAATGATTGCTATTGACTATTGCTCTGATCACAGAAATTAGTTACAGGAGTAAAAATATGATTATAACATAATATAACCAGTCAAAACTGATTCGTCATGGGGCAGCTAGATGGCACAGTGGATAGAGCACCAGCCCTAAAGTCAGGAGGACCTGAGTTCAAATCTGGTCTGACACTTAACATTCCCTAGCTGTGTGACCCTGGACAAGTCACTTAACCCCAATTGCCTCAGCAAAAAGCAAAAAAAAAAAAAAACCAAAAAACTGAGACTTCAGCACATACAGGACACAGGATAAAATAGCCTTAACTCAGTTTTACTCCAGGTAATTATCCCAGTAACTTTCAGAAGGTGAAACTTAAAAATCCTAAACAATATCAGCTACAAGCCGAAGAAATTTAGCTCCAATAACAAAGTCCATTAATCAAAGTTTCAGAGGAATCCTAAACAGGCATTTACCATGACATTATATTTATAACAGTAAGAAATTTGTCCCATGAACTTTCTGGAACTTAACTTTCATATCAAATACATGTTTCATAAGGTGAACATCACAGATCATTTTGTTTTTAAAATACGTGATACATAAAAATTCCAAATTGCATATTGTCCAGAACAGAAACAGAGACACAAAAGGCAAAAAAACTAATTATTCTCAGAGTCCCTTCAGATAATGAATACAAATTTTAAGATGACTCAATATAATCAATTAAAACTCATACAAAATATTCCATTTTCACATAGAAGAATAAATTAAAAACATCAATTAAACTTTTGGAAATAACCTTACCAAATTACAGATCACATTTGTTATCATATTCCTTAAACCGTAAGTAAACAAATAGCCAAGTTCATTTCCATTTCTAAAGAAGCAGCTGAAGGGGGGGGGAGCTAAATCTTCACCTTTTGAGAAGAACCTTCCTGTTTCTCCCTCCCCCATTCAACTCTTATTTCCTTAATTGACTTTTAGTTTGGCAAATCCTTCTCTCTCTCCATTCCCAAATACCTTTCTAACCTTTATTTTTTTTTTTTTATCTACGTCCTTTTCACTTTCTTCTACATGCCTTTTCCCTCTTTTCACTCTTCCCAAACAGTTTCTCCCTCCTTTGTCCCTCAATTTCTTATCCCATTCATATAAACCCATCTCTTTTCTCCTGTCTTTTCCCTTTCCTTTCCTTCAAAACTTTCAAGATTCACAACTAAGTGAACATCTAAGTAATTCCACAAACTCACACACATGTTCAAAATTAAACTTGACAAAATGTAAAGCATAACTCATAATGCTTACCAATTACCCAGCATGTTTCAGAAGGTAACATAAATTATCAGGACTTTTGTCAACAAGCTATTATCAATCTGAAATCAAATCAAATACAGCTTTTAAAAATTTTCTTACAATATTGATGGTTCAACATTTAGACAAATTTCTAAGATCTTATACCCCAAATAAACAATCTAGCATGCACAAAGCAACAGTAATTATAAAAAACCAAATACCCATAAGTCCAAAAGGATATGGCTTTTTTTTCTTCTCACTTAAATAAATTTCCTAAATTCCAATTGAATGTTGCAGGCAAACTAAATTAACATTTAGTTGTATGTATATATACACATACACACATACACATATAATTTTAAACTGCATTTTCCAAAACTTTTTTCTCCCAAGTTTTTTTTCTCCAATACTAATTAACATTCACTTTCTTTGTTCTCTCTCTGCCTCTCTCCAGGCAGAGCTGTTATCTCTGTAAAGAAGAATTTACTGCCACTGTTTTATGGCTCTTTTCCCATTTTTTCTTCTAGCAGGCTTGGGGGGGGGGGTGGAACTTCCCCGCTAGCATTTTAAAATAGCCAAACTTTTCTGTTCCTGCTAGTTTCAAATTAATGCAAACACAACTCCAATAAGAAATTTTAAAACCCAAGCATTTTTTAACATTGAAACGACCAATTGCCAAATTTTCCAATCATTGTTCTTAAAATTTACCGGAGCTCCCTAATCACCCAACACACACAACCAACCATCAGAGCTCCCTAATCAACAAAACACACAAAGATCTCTCAAACACTAATTACACAGACACTTAAGAGACGCTCCTCTCAGGAATGCCGAGAGAGGAGAGGGGAGTTTACACGAATCAGACAGACAGATCAGACAGACGGACAAATCTCTGACTCACACAAAACACTGATTCACACACAGTAAAGCAAGTCAAACTGCTCTTCACTGGAATGCCTTGAGAGGGGAGGGGAACATAAAGCAACCCAAACAGACAGACAAACACAGAGAAAGCAAACTTCCACACTTCTTGGGAAAGCAGCAAGAGGAGAGGGGAGTATCAAACTCCCAACTCTCACAGATACCCAGAAGGGAAAGGCAAATTCCTGCTCCTCACAGGAATGCCCCAAGGGGAGGCTTTTAAATTAACAGTCACTCCCTCTTTAGATATTCAAATTGAGCTTTTCAAAGAGCTTCCTGGACTTCAGATGGAGCTGTCTGCTTTCTCAGAGATTTCCTGGGAACTCAGATCTCCCTCCTAAGCTCAAGCCAATAGGTGCCTAGAAAACATTCAGGCCCAAATAATATTTTTTTTTTT
>JAJPUD010019494.1:839-26445 GCA_023553655.1 Myrmecobius fasciatus | reverse complement strand
TCAAATTTATTGGCATAAAGTTGGGCAAAGAAACTCCTAATTATTACTCTAATTTCCTCTTCATTGGAGGAAAGTTCTCCCTTATCATTTTTGAGACTAATAATTTGATTTTCCTCTTTCCTTTTTCTAATCAAATTAACTAAAGGCTTATCTATTTTGTTGGTTTTTTCATAAAACCAACTCTTACTTTTATTTATTAATTCAATAGTTTTCTTATTTTCAATTTTATTGATCTCCCCTTTAATTTTCAGAATTTCCAATTTGGTATTTAATTGAGGGTTTTTAATTTGGTCTTTTTCTAGCTTTTTTAATTGTAAGCCCAGTTCATTAATCTTCTCCTTCTCTGTTTTACGCAAGTAAGCATCTAGAGATATAAAATTACCCCTTATAACCGCTTTAGCCGAGTCCCACAAATTTTGGTATGTTGTCTCATTGTTGTCATTCTCCTGGATGAAATTTTCGATTGTGTCTGTAATTTGCTCTTTCACCCATTCGTTCTTCAGGATTAGATTATTTAATTTCCAAATAACTTGTGGTCTATTTTCTCCTGGCCTTATATTACATGTGAGTTTTATTGCATCATGATCTGAGAAGGATGCATTTACTATTTCTGCTTTTCTGCATTGGATTTTGAGGTTTTTATGCCCTAACACATGATCAATTTTTGTATAAGTTCCATGAACCCCTGACAAAAAAGTATACTCCCTTCTATCACCATTCAATTTCCTCCAGAGATCTATCATACCTAACTTTTCTAGCCTTTTGTTAACCTCCCTAACTTCTTTTTTATTTATTTTGGAATTTGATTTATCTAGTTCTGAGAGAGCAAAGTTGAGATCTCCCACTAGTATAGTATTACTGTCTATTTCTCCTTGCATCTCTCTTAACTTCTCCTGTAGGAATTTGGATGCTATACCACTTGGTGCATATATGTTAAGTATTGATACTGCTTCATTGTCTATGGAACCCTTTAGTAAAATATAGTTTCCTTCCTTATCTCTTTTAATTAGATCTATTTTTGTTTTTACTTGATCCGAGATAAGGATTGCTACCCCTGCCTTTCTTTGTTCACCTGAAGCATAGAAGATTCTGCTCCAGCCCTTTACCTTCACTCTGTATGTATCTCTATGTTTTAGATGTGTTTCTTGTAAACAACATATTGTAGGATTCTGGCTTTTAATCCAGTCTGCTACCCGCTTCCGTTTTATGGGAGAGTTCATCCCATTCACATTCACAGTTAAAATAACTATATCTGTATTCCCTGCCATCTTATTTACCCAGAGTTATGATTATCTCTTCCCTTTCCCCTCTCTCCCTTCCCCCTCCCCAGTACTTTGCTCTTGATGACCACCTCCCACCAATAATCCTCCTCCCTTTATAGTCCCTCCCTCCCCTTTATACCTTTCCCCAATCCTTCTATTAGTTTATCCCTTTCCTTTTCTCCCCTCCCTCCTACCTTCCCACAAGGAGGGTCAGTGCTTTCTTTGAAGCCAAATTTGTCTGATATACTCTCTTAGAGTCCAATCTAATGAGAGTAAGGTTTACACAATACTCATCACCCTCCCTTCTTTCCCTCAATTATATTAGATCTTCTATGTCTCTTTATGAGATTTTGCCTTATTTTACCTCCTTTATTTTTACTTTATTTTGCCTCCTTTTCCCCCCTCCCCCCTTTTGCTTTTTCAGTATTGTATCCCTTCCACCTCTAATTTCTTTTCCATTATTATCAAAGAAAAATCAAATTATACTGCCATTCTTTAAAGGATACCTATAGTAGGAATATAGTTCTCAAGAGTTTTCCTTTTTACCTTTTTATGTTTCTCTTGAGTTCTCTATTTGGAGGTCAAATTTTTTGTTCAGATCAGGTCTTTTCATTAGAAATAGGTGAAATTCTCCTGTATCATTGAATGACCATCTTCTTCCCTGGAAGATGATGCTCATTCTAGCTGGATAACTTATTCTTGGCTGTAATCCAAGTTCTTTTGCCTTTTGGAATATCTGGTTCCAGGCCCTTCGATCCTTCAATGTGGAAGCTGACAGATCCTGTGTAATTCTAATGACAGTTCCTCGGTATTTGAACTGTTTCTTTCTAGCTGCTTGCAATATCTTTTCCTTGGTGCGATAGTCCTGAAATTTGGCCACAATATTCCTTGGGGTTTTAATTTTGGGGTCTCTTTCTGGAGGTGATCGGTGAATTCTTTCAATGCCAATTTTGCCTTCTGATTCTAAAACATCAGGGCAATTCTCTTTCATGATTTCCTGGAAGATAGCATCCAGGTTCTTTTTTTCATCGTGGCTTTCAGGGAGTCCGATAATCCTTAAATTGTCTCTCCTAGATCTGTTTTCCAAGTCAGTTGTTTTTCCTAGGAGATATTTCATATTTTCTTCTATTTTTTCATTTTTTTGTTTTTGTTTAACTGATTCTTGAAGTCTTATTGAGTCATTTACTTCTATTTGTTCAATTTTAATTTTTAAAGTATTATTTCCTTCAGTTATCTTTTTTAGCTCCTTTTGTAGCTGGCCAATTGAATTTCTGGATTCAATGCATTCTTTTTCCATTTTGACAGTTTTATTTTTCAGTGAATTGTTGTCTTTTTCCAATTCACCAATTTTGTTTTTCAATGAATTGTTGTCTTTTTCCAATTCACCAATTTTGTTTTTCAGTTCACCATTTTTATTTTCCAGTGAATTGGTGATTTTTTTCCAATTCACCAATTTTGTTTTTCAGTGAACTGTTTTCTCTTTCCAATTCACCAGTCCTATTTTCCAGTTTTTGATATTTCTGTTTCCCTAATCTCAATTTATTTCCCCATTCTTCTAGCTCTCTTTTGAGATTCTTAATGCAATCATCCAGGTAAGCCTTCTGAAAGGGAGACCAACTTAAGTCTGCCTTTGTGGCTTCATCTGGGATTGTTTTCATAATGTCAGGATCTGGGGACTGTTCTATTTTTTCTCCATAAAAGCTTTCTATGGTGAGAGCTCTCTTCTGCTTCTTGCTCATGATTTAAGGTTGGGATATTGGTCAAAAGCCGAGAAAACTGCAACAATTTGTATTTGCCCTGGGGCAGTTTGCCGAGTTGACTTCCGGTCTGAGGCTGGTCGGGCTAGATTCGCAGTAGGACAACGTTTTCAGCTGGTCTCGATCCACCCTTTTCCAAAGGCAGATCTGCCAAAGCACCTGCCCGCAAGCAGAGCAAAGTGGCCCAGGTGTCTCCCAGGGGCTTCCTGGGTGCCCAAAATCCGCCCCTCTATCGCAGCCCTGACTTCCACCCCGGCTGGAGTCTGATCATGACCAGCGGCTGATTTCCCCTGAGGCTTACCTTCTCCGGAGTTCTTTCAAGGTAGATCTTTGATAGAAGTGCGTTGTAGTCCAAATGCTTGGAGTTGCTCTCACTTAGAAACCAGTTGGAAGGCTTACTGTCTGGGTTTGAGGGAATGTCCCGGGAGTTCACTGAGAAAGCTGTACGCAGTTCGCCATCTTGGCTCCGCCCCTCAATTTTAATTTTTAAAGTATTATTTCCTTCAGTTATCTTTTTTAGCTCCTTTTGTAGCTGGCCAATTGAATTTCTGGATTCAATGCATTCTTTTTCCATTTTGCCAGATTTATTTTTCAGTGAATTGTTTTCTTTTTCCAATTCACCAATTTTGTTTTTCAGTGAATTGTTGTCTTTTTCCATTTCACCAATTTTGTTTTCCAGTTCACCATTTTTATTTTCCAGTGAATTGGTGATTTTTTCCAATTCACCAATTTTGTTTTTCAATGAACTGTTTTCTTTTTCCAATTCACCAGTCCTATTTTCCAGTTTTTGATATTTCTGTTGCCCTGATCTCAATTTATTTCCCCATTCTTCTTCTAGCTCTCTTTTGAGATTCTTAATGCAATCATCCAGGTAAGCCTTCTGAAAGGGAGACCAACTTAAGTCTGCCTTTGTGACTTCATCTGGGATTGTTTTCATAATGTCAGGATCTGGGGACTGTTCTATTTTTTCTCTGTAAAAGCTTTCTATGGTGAGAGCTCTCTTCTGCTTCTTGCTCATGGTTTAAAGTTGGGATATTGGTCAAAAGCCGAGAAAACTGCAACAATTTGTATTTGCCCTGGGGCAGTTTGCCGAGTTGACTTCCAGTCTGAGGCTGGTCGGGCTAGATTCGCACTAGGACCACGTTTTCAGCTGGTCTTGATCCACCCTTTACCAGAGGCAGATCTGCCAAAGCACCTGCCCGCAAGCAGAGCAACGTGGCCCAGGCGTCTCCCAGGGGCTTCCGGGGTGCCTTAAATCCCCCCTCTATCCCAGCCCTGACTTCCGCCCCGGCTGGAGTCTGATTATGACCAGTGGCCGATTTCCCCTGAGGCTAACCTTCTCTGGAGTTCTTTCAAGGTAGATTTTTGATAGAAGTGCGTTGTAGTCCAAATGTTTGGCGGAGCCTTCACTCAAAAACCAGTTCGAAGGCTCACTTTGTCTGGGTCTGAGGGAAGGTCCCAAAGGAGTTCACAGAGAAAGCTGTCTGCAGTTCGCCATCTTCATCTGATTTTATTTGTGTGGAAAGTGTTTTGTAGTTTAGTTCGTATAGTTTCTGACTTTTCCTTGGCAGATAGACTCCAAAATGTTTTATCCTATCATCAGTTATTTGGAATGGAATTTCTTTTTGTATCTCTTGCTGCTGAACTTTGTTGGTAATATATAAAAATGCTGATGATTTATGTGGATTAATTTTGAATCCTGACACTTTACTAAAGTTGTGAATTTTTTCTAGTAGTTTTTTAGTTGACTCTCGAGGCTTCTCTAAGTATACCATCATGTCATCTGCAAAGAGTGATAATTTGGTTTCTTCATTACCTACTCTGATTCCTTTTATCTCTTTTTCTTCTTTTATTGCTAAAGGTAACATTTCTAATGCAATATTAAATAGTAATGGTAACAGTGAGCAGCCTTGTTTCACTACTGATCTTATTGGGAATGGTTTTAGTTTGTCTCCATTACATATGATGCTTGCTGATAATGGTTTCAAATAGATGCTACTGATCATTTTAAGGAAAGGCCCATTTATTCCTATACTCTCTAGTGTTTTTAATAGGAAAGGGTGTTGGATTTTATCAAAGGCTTTTTCTGCATCTATTGAGATAATCATATTGTTTTTGTTAGTTTGATTATTAATATAATTAATTATGCTGATAGTTTTCCTAATATTGAACCAGCCCTGCATTCCGGGTATAAATCCTACTTGGTCCTAGTGTACTATCCTGGGGATGACTTTCTGCAATCTCATTGCTAATATCTTATTTAAAATTTTGCATCAATATTCATTAGGGAAATTGGTCTATAGTTTTCTTTCTCAGTTTTCTCCCTACCTGGTTTAGCTATCAGCACCATATCGGTCTCATAGAAGGAATTTGGCAGTATACCTTCTGTCCCTATTTTTTCAAATAGTTTGTATAGTATTGGAATTAATTGTTCTTTGAATGTTTGGTAGAATTCACATGTAAATCCATCTGGCCCAGGAGATTTTTTCTTAGGGAGTAGGTTAATAGCTTGTTCTATTTTTTTTCTAAAATGGGGCTATTTAAATAATTTATATCCTCTTCAGTTAACCTGGGCAACCTATATTTTTGTAGATATTCCTCCATTTCATTTAGATTATCAAACTTACTGGCATAAAGTTGGGCAAAGTAACTCCTAATTATTCCTCTAATTTCCTCTTCATTGGAGGAAAGTTCTCCCTTATCATTCTTGAGACTAACAATTTGATTTTCCTCTTTCCTTTTTCTTATCAAATTAACTAAAGGCTTATCTATTTTGTTGGTTTTTTTGTAGAACCAACTCTTAGTTTTATTTATTAATTCAATAGTTTTCTTATTTTCAATTTTATTAATTTCTCCTTTTATTTTTAGAATTTCCAATTTGGTATTTAATTGAGGGTTTTTAATTTGTTTTTTTTTCTAGTTTTTTGAATAATAAGCCCAATGTTGATGTTTTCTTTCTCTATTTTATGAAAATAAGCATCTAGAGATATAAAATTGCCCCTCATAACCACTTTGGCTGTATCCCACAAATTTTGGTATGTTGTCTCCTTATTGTCATTCTCCTGGATGAAATTATTGATTGTGTCTATGATTTCCCCTTTCACCCATTCAGTCTTCAGGATTAGATTATTTAATTTCCAATTAACTTTTGGTTAATTTTCTCCTGGCCTTATATTGCATGTGATTTTTATTGCATCACCATCTGAAAAAGATGCATTTACTATTTCTGCCTTTCTGCATTTGATTTTGAGGTTTTTATGCCCTAACACATGGTCAGTTTTTGTATAGGTTCCATGGACTGCTGAGAAAAAAGTAAACTCCCTACTGTCTCCATTCAACTTTCTCCATAGATCTATCATACCTAACTTTTCTAACATTTGCTTTATCTCCCTAGTTTCTTTCTTGTTTATTTTGTGATTTGATTTATCTAATTCTGAGAGAGCAAGGTTGAGATCCCCCACTAATACAGTTTGGCTGTCTACTTCTTCTTGCATCTCTCTTAATTTGTCCCCTAGGAATTTGGATGCTATTGCACCTGGTGCATATACATTTAGTATTGATATTGCTACATTATCTGTGGTACCCTTTAATAAAATATAATTTCCTTCCTTATCTCTTTTGATTAGATCTATCTTGGCTTTTACTTGATCTGAGATAAGGATTGCTACCCCTGCTTTTTTTGTTCACCTGAACCATAATATTTTCTGCTCCAGCCTTTTACCTTCATCCTATATGTGTCCCTATGTTTTATATGTGTTTCTTGTAGACAACATATTGAGGGATTATGATTTTTAATACAGTCTGATATCTGCTTCCACTTTATGGGAGAGTCCATCGCATTCACATTCACAGTTAGAATAACTACTTCTTTATTTCCTGCCATCTTATTTACCCAAGTTATGTTTTCTCCTTTTCTTTCCCCTTTTTCCCTTCCCCCCTCCTCAGTACTTTGCTTTTGATGACCCCCTCCCACAAACAATACTCCACCCTTTAGGTCCCCTCCCTTTGTTTTTACTCCTTTCCCCTGATTCTTCTATTTTCCCTTCTATTAGTTTAGCCCTTTCTTTTCCTCCTTTCCCTCCCACTTCCCTCTAGCAGCAGACTAGTTTCTATATGAAATCAAGTGTCTGATATACACTTTTTGAGTCCAACCTGATGAGAGTTAGATTTACACAATGCTTATCTCCCTCCCCTCTTTCTCTCAATTATATTAGGTTTTCTTTGCCTCTTCAAGAGAATTTACCTTGTTTTTACCTCCTTTTTTTTAGATCTTATTTTACCACTTTTCCCCTCTTTTCCCCAGTATGACAACCTTTCCCCCTCTAGTTCTCTTTTTCATATTATCAAAGTAATATCTAGTTAATTATACCCCCAAACTTTAAGTATCCCCCTAGTAAAAATAAAGTTCTCAAGAGTCCTTTCCTTTTTACCTTTTTTATGCTTCTCTTGAGTTCTGTGTTTGGATGTCGAATTTTTTGTTCAGATCTGGTCTTTTCATTAGAAATAGGTGAAATTCACCTATATCATTGAATGACCATCTTCTTCCCTGGAGGATAATGCTCATTCTACCTGGATAGGTTATTCTTGGCTGTCATCCAAGTTACTTTGCCCTTCAGAATATCTGGTTCCAGGCCCTTCGATCCTTCAATGTGGAGGCTGACAGATCGTATGTGATTCTAATTATTGATCCTTGGTATTGGAATTGTTTCTTTCTAGCTGCTAGCAGAATCTTTTCCTTGGTGCGATAGCCCTGAAATTTAGCCACGATATTCCTTGGGGTTTTAATATTGGGGTCTCTTTCAGGAGGTGATTAGTGAATTCTTTCAATGGTGATTTTGCCTTCTGATTCTACAATCTCAGGGCAGTTTTCTTTCAGGATTTCCTGGAAGGTAGTGTTTAGATTCTTTTTTTCATCATGACTTTCAGGAAGTTCAATAATCTTTATATTGTCTCTCCTAGATCTATTTTCCAAGTCAGTTCTTTTTCCTAGGAGATATTTCATATTTTCTTCTAATTTTTTATGTTTTTGTTTTTGTTTGACTGATTATTGAAGTCTTATTGAGTCATTCACTTGCATTTGTTCAATTCTTATTTTTAGTGTTGTTTTCTTCAGTTACCTTTTTGAGCTCCTTTTGTAACTGGCCAATTTGTTTATTGCACTCTTTTTCCACTTCACTAATTTTATTTTTCAATAAATTGGTGTCTTTATCATATCTCTTTTGGAGGGCTTCTTGCACTGACTTCAGTTTATTTTCCCATTTATCCTCCAGCTCTCTTTTGAGATTCTGTATGCAATCTTCCAGAAAGGCCTTTTGGAACGGGGACCAGTGATGGTCCTTAATAACATCCTCTGGAGTTTTGTCTAAAGGAACCTCAGGATCTGGGGTCAGCCCTTCTCTGTCTCGATAAAAGCTGTCTATGGTGAGAGCTCTCTTTTGCTTCTTCATTTTTTTTTTTTAGACAGCGTGTATATCTCTTTAAGGTTTGGAAAAACTATGGCTAAAGCTCTTTGCCCTGGGGCAATTTGGTGAATTAATTTACGATGCTGGGCTGGTGAGGGCTAAGAATAAGTCTGAATTACTCCTTAAACAAGGCAAGTCTGCCAGAACATCTGCCCCCAATCTGGGTAGAGTGTCCCGAGTGCCTCAGAGAAACTCCAGGTGTTTGGAGTTTTTACCACAATGAGCTGAGTTCCACCCTCACTTCCAGCCTACACCACTCTTTATCCCTCTGTCTGAGTTAGACAAATCTGATGTGAAGTTCTTCAGAGATATCAGCAAGCAGTATCCAAGTATTTCTGAATTTGTTTACTTGAAGATCAGTTCAGAGGCTTATTTTATTGTTAATTTGAGAGAAGATCGGAGAAGATGCAGAGAGTCACGTTTTCACTCCTCCATCTTGGCTCCGCCCCCCCCATTATCTTTATAAGCTTTCTTTCTCATCTGTAATTGAAGAAACTAGACTAGATTTCTAAGGTTCACTTTGGTCATTCTTTGAGTTCCTGAGTAATTTCTAATGTTTTAAGACTTAAGGAATGGTACCAAATTCTGATTCATAGTGTTCAATTTTCATGTTATTTTTTATGTAATTTAAAAATTATTACAGACAGTTGATTGCTTTTAAAAAAGCTGAATCTTCATCTACATCTACAAAGCAAAGAAGGTAGCCCAAAACCTATATAACTCAAGCTAAATCCCTTCTTCTCCAATTAATTATCTTAATTTCTTATGGTTTAATTTAAGAAAGTTGAGATAGGCATTTGTTTAGTTAGCTGGACTTTCTCAGGACTGTATTTTCATCTATGTGTAGGAAGAATCTCAAGCTCCCTCTTTTTCATTTTTTCTTTTGTACCTATTAATAATAATAACTAGTATTTATAAAGTGCTTCAAGATTCCTAATTGCTCTCCAAATATCTTCATGATAACCCTAAGATGTTGATCCTATTTTTAAGCAGTATTTTATTTTTCAAACTATAAGTAAAGACAATTTTAATATTCACATTTTTAAAGCATGGTTTTGAGTTCCAAATTTTCTACTTTCCTTTCTTCCCTCTCCTGTCCCTAGAATGGAAAGTAATTTCATACAGTTTATAGATTTGTTATGTTATGAAAGAAGAAGTAATTTATTAAAAAATACATAAAAGGGAAAAATACTAAATAAAATAAACACAAATAAAAAAGGAAAAAAACCCACAAAAATAAAGGTAAAGTAATATGATTCAATCTGCATTCACACTCCATCAATTCTTTCTCAGGATGTGAACAACATTTTCATCATGATAACTTTGGAACTGTCTTGAACTTACCACTGAGAAGCTAAATCTATCATAGTTGATCATCATACAATGTTACTATTACTGTGTACAGTATTTTCCTGGTTCTGCTCACTTCACTTTACATCAATTTGTGTAGGTCCTTCAAGGTTTTTCTGAAATCTCCCTGCTTGTCATTTTTTATAGCAAAGTATTATTCCATTATATTCATGTGCCATAACTTATTCAGCCATTCCCCAATCGATGGGCATCCTCTTAATTTCCACTTTTCTGCCTTCAGAAATATGATGAGGCCTTTATCAGAAACATAGGCTTAAAAATTATTTCCCAGCTTTATACTTTTCTTGTAATCTTGACTGCGACCTAGGTACTATTATTATTCCTAATTTTTGTAGATGATAAAATTGAGGGAAACAGAGGTTGGATGATTTGCGCAGGGTCACAGAGGTAGTCCAAGAAAATCTGAACTCATTGTTTTCTGACTCCAAGTCAATTGCTTTATCCATTCTGTCACCTTGCTGCCCAAATTTTCTTCATTCTTACAATACATTCTGGTCTTATATTCCTCTGGCATTGAGAGTTTAGCTCATAAACAAATAGGGAAGTTCTCTAACCTCTATGTCTTGGTCTGGACTTTATCATTAGAACAAATTTGATTCACGCCTTAGTCCTTGTGGTCCAGACTATCGTATAAATTTTTATAATTTGTAGTACATCAGACAAAATGTAACTAGCTTTGATGACAGGAAAATAAGGAATATATACTTTTTAAAGGACAGAAATTCATTCAGTGTATGCTTTATCTGGTTTCTAAAAACTGAAAGTGAAGTGTTGTCTACCTGAGGCATATCTCAGCAAATTGTAATTTGTGTAATGAACAAATGCTGGTGCTACATTTAGAGTGCAGGCTTGCATTTTTAATGCTTTGATTAAGCATTCATGCAAATCAGGAGACATTCTGAATTTTTTTCTCAGTCTTTTTAGTGCACAAAGTCTCTGACTCTCATTTTTTACTTTCATGTGTATATATTTGACTGAAACACTTGAATATCTTGGCAATTGTCCATTTTAGGGATGCATTTCACCCACTATGAAAGTATGCCTCATTAGAGATGTCTCTGTCTCTGGCTAAGCAGATTTCCTATTACACATGGGATGCAAAATAATTTTGAGAACACTACAAACGTATGATTTTGTAGGCAAATCATTGAGTTTCTTGATCTCTTTTCCTTTCCCTTCCATTCCCCAACCCTCCTTTTGCCCAAATATTTCAGTCCTGAGTCATGGATATTGTGAGGACTGATATTTATAAAGCCCATTAAACTCGCTGGTTAAAGAATCCTTTATTTATACTATCTTTTTGTTTTATTCTGAGAAAAAATTTGAAATTTAAGATCATAGGAGTGATATACTTGAATAATAATACTTTGCTGAATCAGCTTATGAATATTTAGTTTTCTCCATCTTTTTAAAATTTAAAATATATTTTATTTCATTAAATGTTTCCTAATTATAGGTAATTTTTTTAAACATTCATTTCTTCAAAATTTCTTGTTCCAAAGTCTATTTATCCTTTCTGCTTTTTCCCCTCACTATGAAGGCAAGCAATTTGATATTAATTATACACGTGAAGTAATATTTCCATATTAGCCATGTTGCAAAATAACAGATAAAAAATGTCTATGAAAATAGAGAGTAAAAAAGGTATGCTTCAAGCTGTATTCAAAATTCATCATTTTATTCTCTAGGGGTACAAAGTTGGTCCTTTGGAGTTGGCTTGGATCATTACCTTGATCAGAGTAACTATGTTTTTCACAGTTGATCATTATTACAATATTGCTGTTTCTGTGTACAATGTTCTCTTGGTTCTCTTCTCTTCACAATTTGTGAGTAGTCTATGAACATTTAATGAAAAAAATTACCCTGGACTCTATATTGTAAGCCCAAATATGGCCTTTGATTTAGAAGCAAAATTCATAGCTTCCTTCAATACCTGTATATATATATTTTTAAAACCCTAACATAGATGATTTAAAATACCATTATAGGCTTACTTAAAATGAATTATTGATACCATAGAGCTTTCCTGCATTCAAGATTGCAACCATCCTTCTATGTTCAAGACATAGATCACCAGAGAACTTAGGGTTGTATTATTGTTTTTCAGAGTGAGCCTGAGTAATGTGAAAAAAAGACTCCTAAGAAAAGTGTTTTAAAAGTCATTTGTCCTAAGGACACATCCAATGAGCTTCAGATATGATATGTATAAGAAAAATTGAAAGGGGGAAAAACAATCCAGTAGACTACCAAGTTCTAATACAGAAAGTAATTTTGAGCATTTTTTTCTTTCTTTGTTAATGTAGAATAATAGTTGGAACATGGGATAGTTGTTAATGCATTGGGTTTGGTGTCAAGAAGATGCAGCTTCATATTCTGGCTCTTACTCTTAGCTGAGTAGCATTGGACAGATCGTTTAACTTCTATATACTGCGTGCAATTTTCTAGACTTTACTATCAAAGTTTTAGACCAGCTATGTTTGCATTGGTGGGTAATATGTAATAATTTACTTATTAGCTTCAGGGATAAATAAATTCACTAGAATGAGTATAGAAGTAAATTAAATGTGCTGTGTAATGAAGCAATATATTTTACCTCAGAAGATAAAGTAGTAGTCAATTTTTTTTTTTAATAAAGGAAACTGTTTAGATACATAAGAATTCATCCACTTAGGAAACTGAATTTTAGTTCTCATTATGACAAATTGTATTAGCCACTGGAATGCAGTAGAATCGAACTGCTTTTCAAAGTATTTTTCCCAAAGTTTGCACAATATCATTTAGAAAAGATATAATTTTTCATTGGAAAGAGAATTAGACTGATAATAAACAAATAAGCTCTCATCTCAATTTTGTTTCAAATTAGCTCTGCAACCTCCTTTCTGGGTCCAAGTTTCCTCATATGTAAAGTAGAGAATAATCTAGAAGGTTCATTGTAATTGTAACATCAGACTTTTGGTTTTATTGGTGGGAAATAAGTATCTTAAACATATGCTTTTGACTATAATGACTAATCTCATCCATGACAATGTGTCCAGTAGTTATGTGCATAGATATACTTTAAATGAAAGTTGATGAAGATGATTTTGATGAAAATGAGCCAACAAATTAACATCTCTTCTGAGTTAAAGACATAGAAGAGGTAGGTGCAACAAAGCCCTATCTATGAATCTCTAGTAAGGATTTAAAATAGCCTTTTATATATAATTGTCCACTGGTGATTTCAAGATTTTCCTTAACATCAGCTATTTTACTTAACACAAAATCACCATCTGTGTTTCATGGAAAGTAGAGTTTCTTGGAATTAAATTGTTTACACTTGCAAAAAGTCATATCATAGTGTCCCTTTGTGTCTGGGCTGGTGATGACTGCCTGTCTTACTTTGCCCCAACTATACTAGTCAAATGAAGAAAGTTTGATTTCATCCGTTTAATTTTTATTCACTGTGATAGCAGATTTATTTCAGACACAATTACCTTTCTCCAATTTTCTATGCATGCAATTCAGCTCTATCTCAACAAACCCCACCCAATTCAACATAATCCAACTCAGTCCATCAGATATGTGATCTGTGATTAGCCATTGGTTTCAAGGTTTGTATAACTTACATGTTGTATACACATAGGTTATTGATATCCTAGCTAAAGGCTTAAATGCTTTAAAACCTGTCAGTGGAGCAGGTGAGCCTTAATAGTGTTCTATCTTCAGAGAATGCCGCTGGTCCTCCTGACAGAGCAGCTAAATGGCCTCACTTCACTGTCAGGTTCTGAGTGACTGGGGCTGCCCCTTCATACACTCCTTTTAGGTAAACTATAGGTGACAACAGTGCAGTTGTGAGCTAAATGTGCTCCGTTTTTCAATCATCACTGGAAGAGAGTAAAACTCTCAAAGAAGCAACTAGTAAATTATCTGAAGGGACAGCATGGTGTGGAAAAGAAAGCTTTGGGGTAGGAACCAGAAAAGATAGATTCTGCTCTACACTGCTACTTTTGTAGCATAGACGAAACAGTTGACTTTTCTGGACCTCTGCTTTCTCATGAAAAATGAGGGAACTGGACTAAGTGACCTCTAAGTTGTCCTGAAGTCTTAAAATGGTATTATTTTAAGAAATATTGAAAAGAGAATTGTATTCCATATCTTTAGTAACATATAGATTCATATGAGAAGAGTCTTTTACCCCATATAGTTTACATCCATTTTTATTATCCAAAGTCCCTTTAGCCAATTTGACTCCATGAGCTCCTGTAGTTTTTAAGGTAGTTTAGGTCAGAAAAGGCATTTATTTAAAACATTTTGATAGTGAGATTCAATAAGCATTGCATTATTTGTTTCATTCATTCATTTAGCAAGTATTTATTAAGCACCTGCCTTGTGCCAACAATAAACTTCAAATTATGATAAAAAAAGAAAAGAAAAAGGACTAGGGACCAATCTTTGTCTCCAAAGAGTTAGTATTCATTTGAGGGTAAACAACAACTTCACCAATAAGCAAATACAACACTGCTACCAAATAAATAACAACTTTTAGGTTGAGGGAAGACACTAGCTACTACAATATTTCTCTTACGTATGGGGAACACAATCTGACTTATACAAGGGAGATATGAGAATTGTATATATTCTAAACATGGGAGCACAGGTTGGTGAGAGTTCAAGAGAGTTCAAGAGGAACATCATGTATGAGAAAAACAAAATGACCAATTGGACTAAAGCAGTAAGTTTATGGAGGTCAATAATGTGCAATAATTTTGGAAAGGTGGATTGAATGGGTGGCAGAGTGAATAAGGGCCCTGCAGCTGAAGGCAGGAAGTTCTTTTTTCCCCCAGTCATTTTTCACTTATCTCTTACTTCATTACCCCAGTTAGGATTAGGGGATTTCTTGACAAATAGAGAACAATTTTGGAAGCCAACTCTAATGTCCAGATAAGATGTAATGAGTGCCTAAGTGAGGGCAGCCACCAACTAAGGAAAGATGGAGGATATCTTCTGGCTATTAGGTGATATAGTAGATAGTCAGCTACATCTGAACTCAGGAAGAACTGACTTAAAATCCTATAACAGATACTAGTTTTGTGGCCTTGGTCAATTTACTTAAGCTTTCTCAGTTTTGTTTCACTAGTCATGATAGTAGTACATAACTAACAGACTTGTGAGGATCAAATGAAATGATATGTGTGAAACACTTTACAAAGTTTAAAAGTCTATGAATACCAGATATGAGAGGCAACTTTTTGTATAGTATGCAGAGTCTGAAGAAGCATGGATTCAGAAAATCATGAATTTGAATTTTATCTCAGACACTTCCTGCTATGTAATACAGGGCATGGTTCTTAATCTCTCTGTTTTGGTTTCCTTCTCTGTAAAATAGAGAAACTAATAGCACCTAAATCACAGGGCCATTATGGACCTCAATTAAATATTATATATAAAACATTTCACATATGTAAATTACTACATTAATGCTAGCTATTATTGTGTAGACAAAATTGACAAGATTTGACAACTGTGGGAATCCAGAAGAAAGAAAGGAAAGTTTGGAACAGCCACTCTAGGGAGTAGAGTACAAGGATTTTCATCCTGGAGAAAGGACCCAGTTGTAATCAGACAGCATGAACTTGGAGTAAACTTAGTAAATACTGATTATGTGATTTCCTTACAGAACTATTGTTCAACAGGAAGTAAGTATGGAGAAGGTAGGAAAAGTCATACAAAATTAAGGTTTGTCTGGGAATGAGTAAAGATAAGATAAGAGAGCCACATATCCAAAAAGAGTGTAGAGTTGAACTGGTTAACTTTAGGGAGAGAAGGAAATCACAAACTCTAGTACCTTTGTCATGAAAACCTCAGAAGGAGTAGAGAACAATTGGACACAATTAAAAAATGACTGATTAGAGAAGGGAAGGAGGTGATAGTGAAATCAAAGCCTGGATAATGATTACTGAGCCATGATGGTAAAGGGAATTCTAGAAAAGGCAGAAAGGGACAAGTAGTAGAACTGATCCTCTTTTTGATTCAGTTTTTTTTTTGGGGGGGGCTTCATTTATTGCAAGGGGGGGGGGAAAGGGATATGAGAGAAGAAACAGGACTGAAGATTATCAAGGGATTTAGTGTCTTTTGCAAAGATAAGTAGTGGAAGTTAGGAATAAAAGGAAATGCTGTAGGATAAAAAACAAACAAACAAAAACAACAACAAAAAAAAACCTTGTTGACAGTAGATTGGGAATTTCCAAAAGGCACTATTGAAATGGAAGAATCTGGCTTGTTGCAAACTTGGAGAGAGAGTTTGAGGCAGATGGAAATGAAGAAATGAGGAGTAGGAACTAGGGAGGAGGGTAGTTTTTCTTAGGCAGCTACGTTACTGGGATTACCAGACAAGGGAAGTGTTTACTAGTTATAGAATATGGAGATAATACTTTAAAAAAAATTTTAAAAAGCTTTTTATTTTCAAATCATATGCATAATTTTTTTTGGTTAAAGCTTTTTATTTGCAAAACATATGCATAGGTAATTTTTCAACATTGGCTCTTGTAAAGCTTTCTGTTACAAATTTTTTCCCCTCCTACCCCCCATCCCCTCCCCTAGATGGCAAGAAGTTTAATACATGATAATTATGTTAAAGTATTTGCAAGATTGAAAATGTGTATACATATTTATACAGTTAGGAGATAATACTTTTTGACGAGGGTTACCATCTTCATTAGTTCTGTGAATGATAGAATATAATGATAGTTTAAATTATCTCAAAAATGGTCCCATTCTCCACTTAACAGCATGTACATATACGTCTGACTCAGACTACACTGAGTTAATTTTTCTTTATAACTGATTAAAAAAGATGGAAACAGTACATGCCCACTAAACTGTCCTGTTTGTGCCTAAAGATTCACAAAATGAGCATATATAATTGTATGTTTCTTCTTCTTCATGGGGGAATATTTTTTGTGAGTATTCATCCTTCTCAGTGTCTTGTCTTCACAGGTTGAATTTGTAGAATGTATTAGGACTTCATCTGCACACCATAAAAGCAAGTCTGAAATTTCAGTTATTGAGTTAACTAATTTTATGTAAAAACTTAGAATGTATGATTTGGATAATTCAAAAATCTTCTAATTCAGACTCCAAAGGAGAATTGGAGGTGAAATTATCCAGGCTGCCTGTGTCCATTGATTCAGACAATTAAAGAACTAACTGTTCATTGAATGTGCGCACAAAGTGAAGCAGAGTTTGGACAAGTGGAAAGTGTACTGGAATGAAATATGAATTGATTGAGTATGACAATTTTTTTTTCATTAATAGAAAATCATTTAACATAGCATTGAAATACTAGAATAATAAATCTTATAAACTCTCTTTTAGGATGCTCTTAGAAAAGCTATTTTTCATTCCCTGAGAGGTATTAGGAAGTCATTTTGAAATAAAAACATTGTATTTTCATGAATTATCTTTCTTGAAAATTTCTTTCAATTTCTTTCAAAATTGGTTCACATTTCCATCCTGATTTTGTTTTGATATAGTACTTAAGTATTAGCTGGGTACTTAGAATATAAATTTATTAATGTTATTGCTTATTATCATGAGATTCTTCTGGCAGGAAGAATGAGAGGGAGGGAGGAAAAAAGGAAGACAGAAAAACAAAGAATCTAGAGCTCAGGAGTCTGGAAGAACTGAGTTCAAATCCAGTCTCAGTCACTTACTAGCAAGTAAGTGGGATCTTTGGCAAGTCATTTCATCCTGTTTGCCCCAGTTCCTCATCTGTAAAATGAGCAGAAAAAAAATGACAACGCACTCCAGTATCTTTGCTAATATAACTAAAATTACTGAACAACAGCAAAATGAAATAATCTTTAATAATGAGTCTCTTCCCATGTACGTCTCTTATATAATGCAAGTAAATAGTTCCAGTTCCTCCTTTATCATCATATCCAGGCTTGTCTAGACTCACTACAGTTTGCAATTAATTCCACAAAACTTGTCAAGTGCTTTTTTGCAGGCCACTGTGGTAGTTTTTATTAAAGAGTTTACAATCAAGTATGGCAATAAAATATATATACAAACTGTCACAACAGGATGTGCTTTTATTGGATCCAGGGCTTCTTAACCTTTTTCTATTTTGTGATCTTTTTTGCCCAAGAAATTCTTGTGACCCCGGATATATAGGTATATAAAATAGGTATACAGATTAAAATTTACACATAAATTATAGTTTGCAACCAGTGCACTTAGTCATGAGATCCCATATAGAGTTGTAAACCACAGGTTAAGAAGGACATACTCCCAGTGGGTATTTTAAGAACTGCCTGATGTGATATCCACTCTCTTTGGAAGATCATGGAGAAGAGAAGAGTTACTGCAAGGATACAGAAGGATGAATGTCCCTGTTTTTAAATAAGAGAAAAAGAATGGCATCATGAAGTCTGTGAGCTCAATTTTCATTCTTGGTAAAATTCTACAACATATTAAAGAAATGATTAGAGGATATCTGGAAAAGGAAGCAATTATTATCAAGAGCCAATCCAATTTCATTTGGAATTGCTTATGTTAAACTACTTTTGTTTCATTTTTGGAAAGGATTACTAAACTGATGACTCAGAGGAATGCTATAGATTTACTGAGAATTTTAGCAAAATAATTGATAACTATTGTTATTCCATTCGTATAGAAAATATAGAGAAAGCTAAATTATGCTACAATTAGGTAGATTTTGGAACTGAATGGTTAGATCCAGAGATAGTTTTTAATAGTCAACTTGTAAAAAGGTCTCCGATGGATACTCCATGATCTGTACTGGATCCAATATTATTTACCATTTTTATCAATGGCATGAATAGAGGCACAGATGGTATGCTCATGAAAAATGCAGTTGAAACAACTCAGGAAGGGATAGTTAGCATACTATTGACATTCAGAATTCAAAAAGGTATTGACAGATTAGAACTATAGGGAAAACAGAATAAAGTAAAATTTAATAGGGATGAAATAGATTTACAGTTGGCTAAAAAATAAAAGTATAAGATGGGGGAGGCATGGTGAGACCATATCTCACTGACAAAAATATGAGGAAAGTTCAGTATGAATTAATAGTGTTTTAGCAGTCAAGAAAATTAATGTGATTTTAGATTACATGAAGTGGATCATATGATCTAGGATTATGGCAGCTAGATGGAACAGTGGTCCTGGAGTCAGAAATTCCTGAATTCAAATCCAGCCTTGGATGCTTATGAATTGTTTGATTCTGCACAATTTACTTTTGTCTGCCTCAGTTTCTCCCACTGTAAAATGGGAATCATAATAATAGCATTTATTTCTCAGGGTTGTGACAATGAAAGGAGAAAATATTTGTGAAATGTTTCACTTCTGCCTGGCACATGGCAAGTACTTAATAAATGCTTAGAACTATTCCCCTTCACTAATAATATTGCTTTATACCACCCTTGTCAGGCTGTTTTTGAAGAATTGTGCTCAGTTTTGGGAACCATGTGACAGAGAAGACATTGACAAATTATCCAGAAGAGAGGCAGCATAGTGAAGGACCTTGAGGTTATAGGAACTGGAGTTGTTTAATATGGATAACAGAAGACTTGAAATGGTGGTGATAGTCATAAAAACTATCTTCAAATATTTGAAAGACTGTTATAAGGAAGAGGGATTATCCTTGATCTGTTTTTCTCCAGAGGAAAGAATTAGAAACAAAGAACAGAATGAAAAGAGGCTAATTTAGGCTTTATGTCAAAAATTTGTTTTTAACAAGTAGGACTATCATCAGTGGAATGAATTGTCTCAAGAGGTAGTGATGTCTTTAAGCTAACTCTAAGATAGTTGTTTGCTGGATATGATGTAAGAGAAATTCTTGTTTAGGTATGCAGTGGACTATTTGGCTTCTCAGGTTCTTTACATGTTGGAATATCTCCAATTCTGTAGAGAAAAAGAAATGGAGAGATAGGAAGGGGGAAGGAGATAAAAAGAGGGGGAGATGGGAAGAAAGAGAAGGAAGGGAGGGAGAGTAGGTGTGGGTATGGATGGGTTTATGTGAGGAATGGGGTAGGAGAGAAGGCAGGCATAAGTACTGAATTGTAAGAATCACTTCTAGCTGGAAGGATCAGGGAAGTTTTCATGGAAAGAGGTAGCACTTCAGCTAGATCTTGAAGGAAACAGATAATTTGTGGAAGCAGGAGAAGTTAGAATAAATTCAGAGAATAGCTTCTAGTATATATTGATCAGAATACAGAGTGCCTGAAAAGAAGTTCTGTAAATAAAGCTGGTAAAGGACAATAGAATCTGACTGTGCCCTGGGATGCCATGATAAGAAGTTAACAGATGATACAAAAGAGTGTACAGATGGCATTAACCTGGGATAGATAGGTATTAGAGGACAAAACTGAAATGCAAGAAGATACTGATAGTCTTAAACAGGGATTTTTAATAGGCTTTTGTGAACCTGTTATTAAAAAAAATCATTAACTATTTCAATACAATTTGTTTCCTTTATAAACCTGTGTGTTTTATTTTAGCCTTAATTTTACACAAATAAAGTCATATCTAATCAATTGCAAAAATATCAAGTGCCGAGTGAATATAATAAAATTGATAATACTACCTAAATTAATCTACTTATTCAGTGCTATATCAATCAAACTACCAAGAAATTATTTAATATATCTAGAAAAAATAATAACAGTTCATCTGGATGAACAAAAGATCAAGAATTTCAAGGAAATTAATGAAAAAACACAAATGAAGGTGGCCTAGTTGTACCAGACATAAAACTTTATTATAAAACAGTGGTCACCAAAGCCATTTGGTACTGGCTAAGATATAGAATAATCAATCAGTGGGATAAGTTAGATTCACAGGATAAAATAGTCAATGACTTTAATAATCTAGTGATTATTTGACAAACCCAAAGACCTCATTTTTTCAGATAAGAACTCACTATTTGACAAAAACTGCTTCAAATTAGTATGGCAAAAATGAACATTAATATGGCAGAAACTAGGCATTGACCCACACCTAACACCATACACCAATATAAGATCAAATGGAATCATGATTTAGACATAAAGAGTGATATTATAAGAAAATTAGAAGAATAAAAAATAGTTTACTTCTCAGATCTGTTGGAGAAGAAAGGAATTTGTGGCCAAAGAAGAAGTGGAATATATTATTGAACATAAAATAAATAATTTTCATTATATTAAGTTAAAAAGTTTTTGTACAAACAAAATGAATGCAGACAAGATCAGAAGGGAAGCAATCAAGTGGGGAAAAATTTTTACATTCAAGGGTTCTGATAAAGGCCTTATTTCTAAAATATATAGAGAATTGACTCAAATTTTATAAGAATTCAAGCCATTCTCCAATTGATAAGTGGTCAAAGGATATGAATTGGAAATTTTCAGATGAAGAAATTTTAACCATGTCTAGTCATATGAAAAGGTGCTCCGAATCACCATTGATCAGAGAAATGCTAATTAAGACAATTCTGAGATACCACCACATACCTCTCAGATTGGCTAAGATGGAAGAAAAAGATAATGATGAATGTTGGAGGGAATGTGGGAAAACTGAGACACTAATACATTGTTGGTGGAGTTGTGAACTGATTCAACCATTCTGGAGAGCAATTTAGCACTATGCCCAAAGGGCTATCAAAATATGCATACCTTTTGATCCATCAGGGTTTCTACTGAGCTTATATTCCAAAGATATCTTAAAGGAGGGAAAGAGACCCACATGTGCAAAAATGTTTGTAGCAGCCCTTTTTGTAGTGGCAAGAAACTGGAAACTGAGTGGATGTCCATCAGTTGGAGATTTGCTGAATAATGATATTTGAATGTTATGAAATATTATTGTTCTGTAAGGAACAATCAGCAGGATGATTTCAGAGAGGCATGGAGAGACCTACATGAACTGATGCTAAATGAAATGAGCAGAACCAGAAGATCATTGTACACAGCAACAACAAGATTATACAAAGATCAAATCTAATGCATGTGGCTCTTTTCAACAATTGATGATTCAGGCCACTTCTGATTATCCTATGATGAAGAGAGCCATCTCCACCCAGAGAGAGGACTGTGGGAACTGCGTGTGGATCACAACATAGCATTTTCACTCTTTTTGTTGTTGTTTGATTGTATTTTATTTTCTTTCTCATTTTTTTCCTTTTTGATCTGATTTTTTTTTGTGCAGCAAGATAATTGTATAAATGTTATACCTATATTGGATTTAACATTTATTTTTAACATGTTTAACATATATTGAATTACTTGCCATCTGGGGAGAGGGTGGGGGGAAAGAAGGAAAATTTGGAACACAAGGCTTTGCAGGGATCAATGTTGAAAAAATTATCCATAAATAGGTTTTGAAAATAAAAAGCTTTAATGAAAAAAAAGATCCTTAATCTTCTCCAGACTCCCAAGATTATTCTTCTTGGACACATCAAAGGTTAGGAATCCCTCATATAAAAGTTTGGGCCAAATCTAATAAAATGAATTTAACATGTTTAAATTTACCTAATTTAAACATATTTTAATGTTTATTTAATACACATTTAATTGTACTCAGTACATATTTACTTATAATTGCCTTCAATAAGTCAATTGTACAAGTATGGGATAGGGGAGATATAGCTAGAAAATAATTTTTGAAAAAAATAACATTTTAGTGCGTTGTAAACTCAAGATGGAGAGTAGCACTAAGAAAAGAATTATTTTCTGCAGGTACTTTTTAAGCCCACTATCATAATGTAAGCTCTTGAAATATAAGAACCATGTTATCTTCAACTGTTAGTACTTCTCAGGGACCTTGCATGTATTCATTATTTAATAAATATTTGTTCTTGAATAGAATTTGGAACAAATCATGATATATTCTGCCTTATTCAGATTAAATTTGGAATATTGTCTACTTTGGGTGTCACATTTTGACAACTATATTTGACAATCCAGAGTAGATCCAAGGAAGAGCAGAGAAGATGATGCAGGTCTTGGGGACCAGGCCAGATAAGAATTGATTAGAAGAGCAAGGGATCTTTAATTCAGAAAAGGGAAGAACTTTAGGGATATGACCTCTTCAAAAAAAGAGAGAATTGTCTCATGGAAGAAAGAATTAACTTGTTTTTCTTGATCCTCAAAAGTAGAAAAAATTGTTAGCAATTGGAACCAACAGAGACCCAGATTTCAGTTTTATGTAAGGAAAAAAATCCCTAAGAACTAGAGCAGTTCAATAATAGAATGAGTGATTATTTTAAGAAGCAGGTTCCTTAATCTTGAATGTTTTCAACTAGAGGACAAGTGGCTACTTGAAGGCATGTTAGAAGAAGGTATTCCTTTTCAATCTGGGTTAAACTAGGTTTAACTTCTCGAGGTTCCTTTCAATTCTCAGTATTTCTGATTCTCTTCTTTAGGTAAAAGGGAATTACAAAGGCAGGAAAGTCACATGAACAGAAATAGATCAAGAAGACTGCTTTGGCAGCTCTATGCAGGATGGATTGAGAAAGGGAGAGACTATAATCCAGACAAGAGGAAAAGGCAATTTATTTAAAATGATGGCAGTGGGAGTGGGAATGAGAAGACAAATGGCAAGAGATATATAGCCCATGCTATGAACACCTCTCAAGAGGTGCACTTGGGTTCACGTTGTGAGTATTTTAATTATATTTGAGTCACTTTCCTTATTCAGTTCGAAACCAAGGTTGGGTGAAATGATTGAAGGGGGAAGTGACAAGTGTTGGAGGAGTTGTGGAGAAATTGGAACACTAATTCACCGCTGCTAGAACTATGAACTATTTTGGAGAGCAATCTAGAATTATGCCCCCAAAGTTATTAAACTGCTTATAACCTTTGACCCAGCAATACCATTACCAGTTCTATTTCCAAAGATGATTTGGAGGAAAAGGAAAATAACTTATATGTTCTAAATTATTTATAGCAGCTCTCTTTGTAGTAGTAAAGAACTGAAAATTGCAGGGAAGTCTTTCAATTGAGAAATGGCTGAATAAGTTGTGGTATATGATTGTGATAGAATACTACTGTGCTATAAGAAATGATAAGTTTGTTGATTTTAGGGGGAAGAACATGGATAAACTTGTACAAAATAATAAAGAATGAAATTAGTAGAACCAAGAGAACATTGTATAATAACAGCAATTCTGAGCAATTAAATCATTTTGACTATTATAAATATCCAACTTAACTACAAAGAACATATGAAGGAAGACCTGAGAAAGAAGTAATAAATTGAAGCATATGTAGAATGATTTTACATATAAACATATGTATATTTGTGGATATATACATATACATACACACATTTGTGTCTAATGGTAGCCATCTCTAGGGTGGGGGGAAGAAAAATATTTACATGATAAATTTATTATATATTTAAAATATATTAACATATTAAAACAGGAAATTCTAACAAATTAATAAGGTATAGTAAGTTGTACATAATAGGTTTGCAGTTTCATGTACAACTGTCTTTTTATTCTATTCTAATTCTATTTTAATTTTTTATATTATTATGGAAATACTTATTTTTCATAAATTAAAAATAAAATAAATGCAATTTTTAAAAGAGGTTTTGGGATTTATTTTCTTATTACATGTATAGGTCTAGATAGAAATAAAATAATTATAACAAAAATTAAAAAAAATCAAGGAACAGAAAATGTTAACTAAATTCTTAAATGTCTTTCCTTCTTCCCCTCCTTATCAAAGAAAAATAGAAAATGAGCCCCTCCAAGTCTGACATCTCTTTGACAAAGGAAGTCATGAATGGACTATCTTTCATTGTAGGCAAAGTACCCTTCTGGGCAAGGAGTAGCAGTACTGAAGTCCTTTAGTTCAGGGTTAAGTCTAAGTTAAGAATTGTATCCTTTCCCTGTTCATCTCACTGTATATACTGTCTATGGTTCATTTCTTTCCATAAAGCTCCCAGTAATACTGTTCCAATGGAAGTCCTGCTTTGGCCTGCCGCTCCATTTTGCATTATCTTGTCTTTTCCAGTGGTCATGAATATGGGAAAAATATCTATTATCAGTCCTACCCCTTTCCATCTTCTTAGAGAAGGTAGGGAATGAACAAAAAAAAAAAAGAAGAAGAAGAAGAAAAAAACCCCGACAAATATCTCCCTATGAAAAGCAGCCAGATAGTGTACTTGATAGATCATTGGACTAAAAATTCAGGAATACCTGAGTTAAATTTGGCTTCAGACAATTATGAGCTGAACGATTTTAGAAAAGTCATTTACTGGTTGTCTGCTTCAGTTTCCTCATCTATTAAATGGGTATAATAATAGTATCTACCTCACAGGGTTGTTATAAGGAATTGAATGAGATAACATATACAAAGTGCCTTGAAAATCTTCAAGTGTTATATAAGTTCTATTAATATTATTCTTTTTACCCCTACATTACTCCATTTCATTAAGAGGAGGGAAACAACAGTTTTTCATTGTTTTTCTGGTAGAGAAAATTTCATTCTAGGTGAGTCTCTCTTTCCAAGAGGGGAAAAGAGGCTCTAGGTATTTCAGCCACAAAATGGATAGAATTTGATAACTAACTTAATATGGAGCATGAGAAACAGGGATCAAATATAAAATCCTTTATTCAGAATGAAGTCATTCTAAAGATAGATGACTGGAAAATGGTGGTTTCCCCTGCAAGCACTAGCTATAAGACACTTTAAACAAAAGTTAAAAGGAAGGATATCTTTAAAGGTAGGAAGGAAAAGTGTTGTGTTCAATTTAGGATATATTG
>JAJPUD010019493.1:0-26449 GCA_023553655.1 Myrmecobius fasciatus | reverse complement strand
CAATTGAAGGGCATCTATTCAATTTCCAGTTTCTAGCCACTACAAAAGGGCTACCACAAACATTCTTGCACATGTGGGGCCTTTTCCTTCCTTTATGATATCTTTGGGATATAAGCCCAATAGAAATGCTGCTGGGTCAAAGGGTATGTACAGTTTGATAACTTTTTGAGCATAGCTCCAAATTGTTCTCCAGAATGGCTGTATCCATTCACAGCTCCACCAACAATGCATCAGATGAATTTTATTATTATTTTCTAGTACTATAAAATAATATTTTGATGGTTTAACTGATATGGCACTAAACAAGTAGACCAATTTAGCCATAATTGTCATTTTTATTATATGGGCTCAGCCTAGCAATGAACAATTGATATTTTCCCAATTGTTTAGATCTTACTTAATTTGTCTTAGAAGTGTTTTGTAATTGTGTCCATGTAGATTTGGGGTTTGTATTGGCAGTAGACCCCTAAATATTTTATTTTTTTCTATAGTAATTTAAATGGAATTTCTTTTTTCTATCTTTTGTTGATGGGCTTTGTTAGAAATATATAGAAATGCAGATGATTTGTTTGGTTTTATTTTATATCCTGCAACTTCACTACAGCTGTGAATTGTTTCCAGTGGATTTTTGGATGATTTTCTGGGATTCTCTAAGTATATCCTTATATCATCTGCATAGAGTGAGATTTTATTTCCTCACTGCCTATTATAATTCTTTAATTTCTTTTTATTTTCTTATTACTAAAGCCAATATTTCTAGTACAATGTTGAACAATAGTGGTGATAATAGGCATCCTTGTTTGACTCCTGATTTTAATGAAAATGCATCCAGCTTTTCTCCATTATAAATAATGGTTGCTTTCGGTTTTAGATGGATACTGCTTATTATTTTAAAGAAAGCTGTCTTCATCTTTATGTTCTTTAGTGTTTTTGATGTGAATGGGTTTTGTATTTTGTCAAAAGTTTTTTTGGAATCTTTTGAAATTATCATATTATTTCTGTTGGGTGTTTTTTATGGTCAATTATTTTCCTGATAATGAACCAGCCCTGCTGGTTCTGATATAAATTTTACTTTGACTTAGTGTATGATTCTGCTGATAAGTTGCTGTAATCTCATTACTAATATTTTATTTAAAATTTTTGCATCAATACTCATTAAGGGATTAGTCTGAAATTTTCTTTCTGTGTTTTGGCCCTTCCTGGTTTAGGTATCAGTGCCATATTTGTGTCATAGAAGGAATTTGGCAGTATGTCTTTTTTACCTATTTTTCCAAAACAGTTTACAAGGTACTGGAATTAATTCTTTTTTAACTGTTTGGTAGAATTAATTTGTGAATTCATCTGAACCTGGAGATTTTTCTTAAGGAATTTAATAATGACTTTTTCAATTTCTTTTAAAAAAATGGGACAATTTAAATATTTTATTTCCTTTTTGCTTAACCTGGGCAATTAATTTTTTTGGAATATTCTTCCACTTCAGTGAAATTGTCAGACTTGCCAACCTAAAGTTGGGCAAAATAGCTCCTAATTATTGCTTTAATTTCTTTTTCATTGGTGGTGAATTCACCCATTTCATTTTTGATGCTGATGATTTTTTTCTACCCTTCTCGTCAAATTAACAAATTATCTATTTTGTTACTTTTTTTTTAACACTCTTGGTTTTATTTATTACTTCAATAGTTTTCTTAATTCCATTTTGTTAATTTTCCCTTTGATTTCAAAATTTAAAATTTTATATTTAATTGGCCTTTAATTTGTTACTTTTAAAGATTTTTTAATTGCATGTTTAATTCATTGATCTCCTCTTTTTCTGTTTTATTTTTGTAGCTATTTAGAGATATAAAATTTCCCCTAAAAATTATTTTGGCTGCATCTCTTAGTTTTGGTATGTGGTCTCATTGTTGTCATTTTCTTAGGTCTAATTATGAATTGTTTCTGTGAATTATTGTTTGATCCACTTATTCTCTAGAATTAAATTATGTAATTTCCAATTGGGTTTTAGTGTATTGTTCCTTGGCCCTTTATTGAATATAATTTTTATTGTGTGGTAGTCTGAAAAGGAAGCATTTACTATTTCTGCTTTTTTGCATTTGAATGTGAAGTTTTTATGCCTTAATATATGGTCAACTTTTAGGTAGGTGCAATGTACTGCTGAGAAAAATGTATATTCCTTCCTGTCCTTATTCAGTTTTCTCCAGAGGTCTATCATATCTAGGTTTTCTAGGTTCTTATTACCAGCCTTCTTTCTTTCTTGTTTATTTTGTAGTTTGATTTGTCTGATTCTGAGAGGGGAAATTTGAGATCCTGTACTAGAACAGTTTTGCTATCCATTTCTTCCAGTGACTAGCTCAACATCTTCTCTAGGAATCTGCCTGCTCTACCACTTGGTGCATACACATCATTTAGTAGTGTTACTACTTCATTATTTATGATACCCTTTATCAAGATATACTTTTCCTCCTTATTTCTTTTAATTAGATCTATTTTTACTTTTGCCTTATCTAAGATCAGAATTGTCATGTCTGCTTTTTTTTTTACTTCAGTTGAAGCATAATAAATTCTGTTCCAGCCTTTTACTTTTACTCTGTATGTGTCTCTCTCTGTCACATGTGTTTCTTGTAAATAACATATTGTAGGATTCTGTTATTTAATCCACTTTGGTTTTGATTCCATTTTATTGGAGAGTTCATCCCATTTACATTCACAGTTATGATTAACAACTTTGTATTTCCCTTCTTATTTTCCCTTCTGTAGATACATTTGTTGTCTCTTTCCACCCTGTCCTTAGTTGGGTGTTTTTTTTTAATCCTCTGCACTCAATTTCTAATGTCCTATCACCTCTCCCCCTTCTCTTACTAGTAATTTTTTTACCCACTCCACCCACTATTATCTTCTTATCTTCTATCAACCCTTCCTCCTTCTATTACCTTTTCTCCTACTGTTTTTGTCCTTACTTTTATCCTGTCCCTCCCTTTTTTTTTTCCTTTTTCTTCTTTTTCTTTGTGGTGTTAGTTAAGTTCCTATACCCAACTGAGTAATAAAATTATTCTCTCTTAAGATAGGACTGTTAAAATCAAGCTTTAGACAATGATCATCCTCCTCCCTTCTTTACCTCTATTGTAATATGTTTTTGCACATCTTCATGTGAAATAATTTTCCCATTATTCCTCTCCTTTTCTCTTTTTCCAGTACAGACCTATTCCCACACATAATGTCTTTTGCTTTGATGTCATCCCATCAGAGACCATTCACAGCCACATTCTCAGTCCCTTCGATTCCCCCTTCTTTCTACCCAAGTAATAGATAGTTCTCAAGAGTTACAGATGTTGTTTTCCTATCTAGGGATGTAAATAGTAACATTTATATATCTATATCTATATCTACATCTATATATATATATATATATATATATCTACATATGTATATATTTTTTCCCTGTTTGAAATTTTATGGTTTTATTGGGTCCTGTGTTTGTAGATTAAATTTTCTATTTAGTTTTGTTTTTTTCAATAGAAATGATTGAAAGTCTCTTGATTAGTTGAGTTTCCATCTCCTCCTCTGAAAGAAGATGCTGAATCTTACTGGATAGTTAATTCTTGGTTGTAATCCTAGTTCCTTTGCCTTCCAGAATATGGTATTCCAGGCCAGATCCTGCGTAATCTTAATTATTGTTCCTAGATGTTTGAATTGATTTTGTCTGGCAGTTGCTGCAGGTTTTCTTGAGATTATTATAGTCTTGGAGTTTTGCAACTTGTGGTTTTCCTTGTGGGATCTCTTTCCAGAGGAGATCCATAGATGATGTATGTCATCCTCTGTTTCTAGAATATTGGGGCAGTTTTCCTTAATAACCTCTTGTGGAATGCTATTCAGGCTCTTTTTTTTGGTCATGGCATTTGCGTAGGTCAATAATTTTTAAAGTGTCTCTTCTGAATCTATTTTCCAGGTTGGCTGTTTTTTCAAGGAGGTATTTCACTTTTTTCCATTTTTTCATTCTTTTTAATTTTTTGATTGATTTTTGCTTTCTCACATTTGTCTTGTAGTCATTAAGGTGTGATTTTCTTCAGTTATTTTTTGTATCTCTTTTTCCATTTGGTTTATTCTACTATTTAAGGAGTAGTGTGTTTCCAACAATTTTTTCCTTCTTTTTCCAAACTGTTGATTCTCTTATTTGCCATTTGAAATCTTTTATGAACATTTCCAAGAAGCTTCTTTGAGCTTGAGATCAATTTATATCACTAGTTGATATTTCTTCTGTGGACATTCTGTTCTCATCTATTTTGATCTGTCCTGTCACCATAGTAGCTTTCTATGGTCAAGGTCCTTTTCTCTTTCTTGTTCATTTTCTTTTCTTTTCCTTTGGTATTTCCTCTTTTTTTTACTTTTAAGATGGAGCTATTTTCCTTGAGTAAAGGTGGCACTGCCCCAAGCTTCTTGTGTAGTTCTCAGACTTGGCTTTGAGCAGAGGGGGCCTTTGTATTTGTAGGGAGTAGCTTTGTCTGCTCTTTTCAAGAAACAGCCTGATTTCCCAGAGTTTGCCTTTTGAGCTGGGACTGAAAGGTGCCCCATGATTTACTCCTCTACTAAATCAGGAATGAGGTTCTTAGTTGCTGATTTGCTGAGATTCAGCAAATTCTTCTCATAGGCTTTCCCAATGTCTATCTGACCTGGATTCAACACCCTTTTCATTCCAGTGAGACTGACTTTTCTTGAAGTTTTTTCAGTCTATCTTGAGCTGGAGAGAAATTTCTTTCAGTCAGACTGTTCAGAGGTTTGGTTTCATGTGGTTTTTGAGGGAAACTTGGAGAGCTCTAACAGCTTCTTGAATTTACTATACCATCTTGGCTCCACTCCCAGAACTCTTAACCTTAAAACAATATATATTTTCCCCCTGTTTACCATTCTTTCCTTCTCTTTAGTCCTTTGTGGATTAAATTTTCTGTTTAGTTCTTGTTTATTCAATAGAAATGATTGAAAATCTCTTACTTCATTGAAAATCCATCTCCTCCCCTGAAAGATGATGCTCAGTTTTGCTGTGTGGTTAATTCTTGGTTGTAACCCTAGGCTCTTTGTCTTCCTGAATATTCTCTGGGCCCTCCCAACCTTTATTATAGAACCTGCTAGATCCTAAGTAATCCTAACTGTTGCTTCTTAATATTTCAATTGTTTTTCTCTGGCATCTTGCAATATTTTTCCTTGAGATTATAGTTTTGGAGTTTTGCAACAATGTTCTTTGGGGTTTACCTTGTGGGATCTCTTTCCATAAATGATAAATGGATTATTTCAATGAGTATGTCCACCTCTGTTTCTAGAACATTGGGGCAGTTTTACTTAATGACTTCTTGTAGAATGATATTGTCTCTTTTTTTGGTCATGGTCTTTAGGTAGACCTATAATTTTTAAATTGCCTCTTCTGGATCCATTTAGGCTCTTTTTCTAATGAGGTATTTTACATTTTTTTTTCATTTGTTCATTCTTTTTGGTTTGTTTGACTGATTCTTGATCTGTCATAGAAGCTTCCATTTGCCTCGTTCTATTTTTTAATGTGTGGATTTTCCTCAGTTAGCTTTTGTATCTCTTTTTCCATTTGGTTAATTCTACCTTTGAAGGTATTATTTTCTTCAGTGGACTTTTTTTGCATTTGGCCATTTATATTTTTTAAGTAATTACCTCCCTTTTCAAAGATGTTGACTCTCTCTTGCATATCTCTATTTTTTATCTCATTTTTTCTTCTACCTCTCTTATTTGCCTTTAAGAAATTTTTATGAGCACTTCCAAGTTTTGAGGAGCTTCAGACCAATTCATATCACTCTGAGATTTTCTCTGTGGATATTTTGTCATCCTCCAAGTTGAGGTTTTGGTCTTCCCTGTCATCTCATATCTTTCTATGGCTAAGGTTCTTTTCTGTTTCTTGCTCGTTGTCTTTCCTTTCCTTTTGGTATTTTCTTTTTTTCTTACTTTTTTTTTTTTTACTTTAAAGGTCTTGCTCTGTTGCAAGGGTAAAGGGGGTGCTGTCGCAAACTTTTTGTGCAGTGCTGTGCCTTGGTTTTTAGCACAAGGTCCCCTTCTGTTTACAGGAGGTAATTTTCTTTTCTCTTTTCAGGAAACAGCCTGATTTCTCAGAATTTGTCTTCTGGGCTGGGGTTGGAAGCTGCTACACTGTTCTGCTCCCTTCCCGAGTCAGGACCAAAGGTTTCAGTTGTTGATCTGGTGTGATTAAGACCTCATTGGCTTTCCCAGAATCTGTCTGAGCTGGGTGAAACAACTTTTTTACCCAGTGAGACTGACTTTCTTGAAAATTTCCAACCTATCTTGATCTGGAGAGTGGTTTCATCCCATCAGACTCTGTTCAGAGACTTTTTTGAGGGGAACTGGGAGATCTGAGCAGCTTCCTCGCTTCACACCATCATCTTTTTTCCCACCATTTAGGTAAGGAATACTTTTAAAGTTAAATTTTTAAAGTTAAGAATTAGATTATTTGACAGTAAGAATGATGGATTACTCCCAGAATTGAATAGGAGGATGAGGATGAGTTGGCTGACTTGTGGAAAATAGTGCTGTTAGGAAACTCAAGGTTTTTCCTGAAACAAAGCTCCATTTTACAAATAATTATTTGTTTAAAGAACAATTTATATCTTTAAGTCTTAGAATACTCTGATCTCTAATGAACTGTAGTTTCAGGACTTCCAAAAGCAATGAAAAGAGACATGATGGATTTGTTACATATTATCAACAATCACTCACCGGAAGTAGCACTAACAAAGTTAGTGAGAGACACACAAAAAGAAATGGTCATGTAACATATGTGATATAAAAGTTTTTTGAGAAGGTCTGTTTCATTACTTTCATATAGTTAAGATACATCAGTTCATACACATAATGAAAACTTGTTGATTGGTTTATTATTTGATTATAGCTCACAAAAATCCTCACATCTTTTCTTATAAAAGATGCTGTCATATTTATCCAGGCTAATAATTTTAAAGTTAATTTTTGAAAATTAGTTGTAGACAATGATAAGTGTGGAAATATGTATACATATATTCGATTTGTCAAGTATTTTAACATAATTAACATGTAATGGATATCCTGCCATCTAGAGGAGGGTTGGGGAGTAGGGGGGAAAATTTGTAACAGAAAGCTTTGTAAGGGTTCATGTTGAAGAATTACCCATACATATGTTTTGCAAATAAAAAAAAAGAAAATTAGTTGTAGAATTTTTGTATTTTCCTCTGTTAAATTTCACATCCTAATATTTGCCCAATCAGTCTAGGCTATGTAGATTTTTTATTTTTATTTTTTTTTTGGTACTGTCTTCTAGCTTAAGAGCTTTCCTTCCCAAATTTGTGTCATCTATAAATTTAATAAATATTACCTATATGCCCAAATAAAAATCCCAATTAAAATCCAAGTATGTTATAAACATGACATATATTTAATCTGATATATATGACTTGGCATATATCTTAATCTAAATAAAAAATAAAGCAAAATGCAATTGTTTATTAGAATAGGGCCAAGACATTCCACTAGAGACCTCTTTTTTTTATTAAAGCTTTTTATTTGTATAACATATGCATGGGTAGTTCCCCAGCATTGATCTTTACAAAGCTTTCCATTACAAATTTTACCCCCAGTCCCTTCCCCTCCCCTAGATGGCAGGAAGTCCACTACATGTTAATAATGTTAAAATACTGGACAAGTTATGCAAGGAAAATCCTATCTACAAGAAAAAAAAAGAAAATCAAAGAAAGGCAACACAATGCAAGCAAATGTCAATAGAGATCATGAAAATGTTGCGTTGTGATCCATATTTCATATCCCTCTCTCTGGGTGTATATGGTTTTCTTCAGTGAACTATTGGAACTGGTTTGAGACAATTCTTTGTTGCAGAGAGCCATGACTGTCAGAATTCATCATCATGTAATATTGTTATTGCTGTGTATGATGATCTCCTGGTTCTGCTCATTTCACTCAGCATCAGTTCATGCAAGTCTCTCCAGGCCTCTCTGAAATCGTCCTGCTGGTTGTTTCTTACAGAGCAATAATATTCCATAACATTCATATACCATAATTTATTCAGCCACTCTCCAATTGATGGGCATCCCTTCAGTTTCCAGTGTCTAGCCACTACAAAAAGGGCTGCCACAAACATTCTTGCACATTTGGGTCCCTTTCCCTCCTCTAAGATGTCTTTGGGATATAAGCCCAATAGAAACACTGCCGGGTCAAGGGGTATGCAGTTTGATAACTTTTTCAGCATAGCTCCAAATTGCTCTCCAGAATGGTTGGATCCATTCACAGTTCCACCAACAATATATTAGTGTCCCAGTTTTCCCACATCCCCTCCAACATTCATCGTTATCTTTTCCTGTCATTTTAGCCAATCTGACAGGTGTGTAGTGGCACCTCAGAGTTGTCTTAATTTGCATTTCTCTGATCAATAGTGATTTGGAGCAACTTTTCATATGACTAGAGATGGTTTTAATTTCATCATCTGAAAATTGTCTGTTCGTATCCCTTCACCACTTATCTATTGAAGAGTGTCCTGAATTCTTATATATATGAGACAATTCTCTATATATTTTAGAAATGAGACCTTTATCAGAACCATTAAATGTAAAGATGATTTCACAATTTGATGCTTCCCTCCTAATCTTGTCTGCATTAGTTTTATTTGTACAGAAACTTTTTAACTTAATATAATCAAAATTATCCATCTGGTGTTCAATTAGGAGTTCCAGATCTTCTTTGGACATAAATTTATTCCATCTCCACAGGTCTGAGAGATAAACTATATTACGTTCCTCTAACTTGCTTACAAAGTCCCTCTTTATATCTAGATCATGAACCCATTTGGATCTTATCTTGGTATGTGGTGTTAGGTATGGGTCAAGCCCTAATTTCTTCCACACTAGTTTCCAATTTTCCCAGCAGTTTTTGCCGAATAGTGAGCGCTTATCCCAAAAACTGGGGTCTTTGGGTTTATCAAACACTAAATTGTTAAGGTTATTGCCTAGATTGTCCTGATAAGCAATCCTGTGCCACTGATCGACTGCTCTATTCCTTAGCCAGTACCAAACGGTTTTGAGGACCGCTGCTTTATAATATAGTTTTAGATCTGGTACAGCAAGGCCACCTTCATCTGTCTTTTTTTTTCATTAATCCCCTTGAAATCCTTGACCTTTTGTTCTTCCAAATGAACTTTGCTACTATTTTTTCTAGATCTGTAAAATAATTTCTTGGGAGTTTGATTGGTATTGCACTAAATAAGTAGATTAGTTTGGGTAGTATTGTCATTTTTATTATATTCGCTCTGCCTACCCATGAGCACCTAATATTTTTCCAATTGATTAGGTCTGAATTTATTTGTGTGGAAAGTGTTTTGTATTTTAGTTCATATAGTTTCTGACTTTTCCTTGGCATATAGATTCCCAAATATTTTATCCTATCATCTGTTATTTGGAATGGAATTTCTTTTTGTATCTCCTGCTGCTGAACTTTGTTGGTAATATATAAAAATGCTGATGATTTATGTGGATTAATTTTGAATCCTGCCACTTTGCTAAAGTTGTGAATTGTTTCTAGTAGTTTTGTAGTTGAGTCTCTAGGGTTCTCTAAGTATACCATCATGTCATCTGCAAAGAGTGATAATTTCGTTTCTTCATTACCTACTCTGATTCCTTTTATCTCTTTTTCTTCTCTTATTGCTAAAGCTAACATTTCTAATACAATATTAAATAGCAACGGTGACAGTGGGCAGCCTTGTTTCACTCCTGATCTTATTGAGAATGCTTTTAGTTTGTCTCCATTACATATGATGCTTGCTGATGGTTTTAAATAGATGCTACTGATCATTTTAAGGAAAAGCCCACTTATTCCTATACTCTCTAGTGTTTTTAATAGGAAAGGGTGTTGGATTTTATCAAAGGCTTTTTCAGCATCTATCGAGATAATCATATGGTTTTTGTTAGTTTGGTTATTAATATAATTAATTATGCTGATAGTTTTCCTAATATTGAACCAGCCCTGCATCCCTGGTATAAATCCTACTTGGTCATAGTGTACTATCCTGGGGATGACTTTCTGTAATCTCATTGATAATATCTTATTTAAAATTTTTGCATCAATATTCATTAGGGAAATTGGTCTATAGTTTTCTTTCTCTGTTTTCACCCTACCTGGTTTAGCTCTCAGCACCATATCAGTCTCATAGAAGGAATTTGGCAGTATACCTTCTGTCCCTATTTTCTCAAATAGTTTGTATACTATTGGAATTAATTGTTCTTTGAATGTTTGGTAGAATTCACATGTAAATCCATCTGGCCTTGGAGATTTTTTCTTAGGGAGTTGGTTAATAGCTTGTTCTATTTCTTTTTCTAATATGGGGCTGTTTAAATAATTTATATCCTCTTCTTTTAACTTGGGTAATCTATATTTTTGTAGATATTCCTCCATTTCATTTAGATTATCAAACTTACTGGCATAAAGTTGGGCAAAGTAACTCCTAATTATTGCTCTAATTTCCTCTTCATTAGAGGAAAGTTCTCCCTTATCTTTCTTGAGACTAACAATTTGATTTTCCTCTTTCCTTTTTCTTATCAAATTAACTAAAGGCTTATCTATTTTGTTGGTTTTTTCATAGAACCAACTCTTAGTTTTATTTATTAATTCAATAGTTTTCTTATTTTCAATTTTATTAATTTCTCCTTTTATTTTTAGAATTTCCAATTTCGTATTTAATTGAGGGTTTTTAATTTGTTCTTTTTCTAGTTTTTTTTAATAATAAGCCCAATTCGTTGATGTTTTCTTTCTCTATTTCTTTCTCTATTTAGATGCAAGTAAGCATCTAAAGATATAAAATTGCCCCTTATAACCTCTTTGGCCGTATCCCACAAATTTTGGTATGTTGTCTCCTTATTGTCATTCTCCTGGATGAAATTATTGATTATGTCTATGATTTGCTCTTTCACCCATTCATTCATCAGGATTAGATTATTTAATTTCCAATTAACTTTTGGTTTATTTTCTCCTAGCCTTATATTGCATGTGATTTTTATTGCATCATGATCTGAAAAAGATGCATTTACTATTTCTGCCTTTCTGCATTTGATTTTGAGGTTTTTATGCCCTAATACATGGTCAATTTTTGTATAGGTTCCATGGACTGCTGAGAAAAAAGTAAATTCCTTACTGTCTCCATTCAATTTTCTCCATAGATCTATCATACCTAACTTTTCTAACAATTGGTTTATCTCCCTAGTTTCTTTCTTGTTTATTTTGTGGTTTGATTTATCTAGTTCTGAGAGAGCAAGGTTGAGATCCCCCACTAGTATAGTTTGACTGTCTATTTCTTCTTGCATCTCTTTTAATTTCTCCCCTAGGAATTTGGATGCTTTTGCACTTGGTGCATATATATTTAGTATTGATATTGCTACATTATCTATGGTACCCTTTAATAAAATATAGTTTCCTTCCTTATCTCTTTTGATTAGATCTATCTTGGCTTTTACTTGATCTGAGATAAGGATTGCTACCCCTGCTTTTTTTTGTTCACCTGAAGCATAATAGGTCCTGCTCCAGCCCTTTACCTTCATCCTATATGTGTCACTATGTTTTAGATGTGTTTCTTGTAGACAACATATTGTAGGATTCTGATTTTTAATCCGGTCTGATATCCACTTCCGCTTTATGGGAGAGTTCATCCCATTCACATTCACAGTTAGAATAACTAATTCTTTATTTCCTGCCATCTTATTTACCCAAGTTATGTTTTCCCCTTTCCTTTCCCCTTTCTCCCTTCCCCCCTCCTCAGTACTTTGCTTTTAATGACCCCCTCCCCCAAATAATACTCCACCCTTTAGGTCCCCTCCCCCTGTTTTTACTCCTTTTCCCTGATTTTTCTATTTTCCCTTCTATTAGTTTATTCCTTTCTTTTCCTCCTTTCCCTCCCACTTCACTCTAGCAACAGACAATTTTCTATGTGAAATCAAATGTTTGATATACACTTTTAGAGCCCAACCTCATGAGAGTAAGATTTACACAATGCTCATCTCCCTACCCCCTTTCTCTCAATTATATTAGATTTTCTTTGCCTCTTCAAGAGATTTTACCTTGTTTTTACCTCCTTTTTTTTAGATCTTATTTTACCACTTTTTCCCTCTTTTCCCCAGTATGACAATCTTTCCCCCTCTAGTTCTCTTTTTCATATTATCAAAGTAACATCTAGTTAATTATACCCCCAAACTTTAAGTATCCCCCTAGTAAAAATAAAGTTCTCAAGAGTCCTTTCCTTTTTACCTTTTTATGCATCTCTTGAGTTCTGTATTTGGATGGCGAATTTTTTGTTCAGATCTGGTCTTTTCATTAGAAATAGGTGAAATTCACCTATATCATTGAATGATCATCTTCTTCCCTGGAGAATAATGTTCATTCTAGCTGGATAGGTTATTCTTGGCTGTAATCCAAGTTCCTTTGCCCTTCAGAATATCTGGTTCCAGGCCCTTTGATCCTTTAATGTAGAGGCTGACAGATCCTGTGTGATTCTAATTATTGATCTTCGGTATTTGAATTCTTTCTTTCTAGCTGCTAGCAGAATCTTTTCCTTGGTGCTATAGTCCTGAAATTTAGCGACGATATTCCTTGGGGTTTTAATTTTGGGGTCTCTTTCAGGAGGTGATCAGTGAATTCTTTCAATGGTGATTTTGCCTTCTGATTCTACAATCTCCAGGCAGTTTTCTTTCAGGATTTCCTGGAAGATAGTGTTTAGATTCTTTTTTTTCATCATGGCTTTCAGGAAGTCCAATAATCCTTAGATTGTCTCTCCTAGATCTATTTTCCAAGTCAGTTGTTTTTCCTAGGACATATTTCATATTTTCTTCTAATTTTTCATTTTTTTTATTTTTGTTTTACTGATTCTTGAAGTCTTATTGAGTCATTCACTTGAATTTGTTCAATTCTTACTTTTAAAGTGTTGTTTCCTCAGTTACCTTTTTAAGCTCCTTTTGTAAGTGGCCAATTTGTTCATTGCACTCTTTTTCCACTTCACTAATTTTATTTTTCAATAAATTGGTGTCTTTATCATATGTCTTTTGGAGGGCTTCTTGCACTGACTTCAGTTTATTTTCCCATTTATCCTCCAGCTGTCTTTTGAGATTCTGTATGCAATCTTCCAGAAAGGCCTTTTGAAAAGGGGACCAGTGATGGTCCTTAATAACATCCTCTGAAATTTTGTCTAAAGGAACCTCAGAATCTGGGGTCAGCCCTTCTCTGTCTTGATAAAAGCTGTCTATGTTGAGAGCTCTCTTTTGCTTCTTCATTTTTTTTTAAACAGCGTGTATTAAGGAGTGTATTACTCCTTAAACAAGGCAAGTCTGCCAGAACATCTGCCCCCAATCTGGGCAGAATGTCCCGACTGCCTCAGATAAACTCCAGGTGTTTGGAGTTTGGAGTTTTTGCCACAATGAGCTGAGCTGAGTCCCACCCTCACTTCTGGCCTACACCACTCTTTATCCCTCTGTCCAAGATAGACAAACCTGATGTGAAGTTCTTCAGAGGTATCAGCAAGCAGTATCCAAGTATTTCTGAATTCGTTGACTTGAATATCAGTTCAGAGGCTTATTTTATTGTTGATTTGAGAGAAGATCGGAGGAGACGCAGAGAGACACGTTTTCACTCCGCCATCTCCAAGATAATGATTTTTAAAGGCAATATCTGTATAGTAATAAGACTTCTTCAAGTTAGCATCATGGTTCAAAATATGCCAGGATCATTGTAGTAGTTAAGTACAAAATAATGGCCAATGTCTTTGAGGAATTTCATTCTCTACCCCCTTCTTCCATTCACTATTTTCTTTAATCTTCCTCCTGCTTAGAAGAAAGAGGAAGAATCAGGCTTATCTAGTTTAAGACATCCCGATAAAATTCTAAACAGTGAATTGTGCTTGTTGTCAAAGTTTTCTATGGGACCTTTTTGCAATTTATTGCATTATTACATTGATATTCCATGTGCAGCTGCTTCCCATATATATATACATATATATATATGTACACACACATACACACACACACACACACACACACACACACACATATATATATATATATATATATATATATATACATATACACACATATATATATATATATATATATATATATATTAATTGGTCCTCTGCATCAATCATTTGCTTGAACTCCCTTTTAATCAAAATGAGAATAAACAATTGGCAGTAAAATAAAAACAGCAGACCCATTGTCTCCTAGAGATCATGATTTACCATTTTGTATAAAATAATTAAGAGTAAGTAATTTCATTGTTATGTATAATCTCATACCATGAAATGGATGTTCATATTTTCTGAAGAATGTCTCCTAAAGATGACACTGAGAAAATTAGAAAAGTTTTATTAGTTAAGCTACACAGAGTTAAAGTGATAATTCAGAGCCAAAAAAATACAAAAACACTGAGTTTTAAATCATCCATATGGTTTTTCATCTTAGACTTATTCAATCCCTCCCCCTGCCCTTTTCTCCCAGTTTGGCCACATAATAATTATTATGGTCAGAAATGTAACATCTTTTTTTTTTTCTTTTTTACATCTCAGCCAATATTTTGCTTTCTTCAGAACTGGAATCTTACCAATATTGCATGCAATACAATTGTTGGTCACAACAATAGAAATAATTTATTTTTTCATCTATTGTAATTTCTGATGGTGTAGATAATAATAATGACAAGCTAGTTGGCACAATAGATGGAATGCTGGACCTGATGTCAAGAAGATAAATCTTCCCCTGATTTGAAATCTAGTGTCAGACACTTATTAACTGTGTGATCTTGGGCAAATTACTTTACTCTGTTTACCTCAGTTCCTTATCTGGAAAATAATCTGGAAAAAGCCATTATTTGATTTAGGGTACTGTACTATCCCTTCTTTTCCTATGTAACATGTTACTTAGATAAGTAAATATCTAGCTGTAGATGACATTGTGGTCACTCTTTACCACCTCTCTGTGGAATATTTGTCATAGCTATAACTATGTCTACACCAAAAAAAGTGTTTACTATGATTAAAATAATTTAATCTTAGAGCAGTCAGCTTGGAATTTGAAGGATTCATCTTCATGAGTTCAAAACTAGCTTGAAATACTTATCAGCTGTGTAGCCCAGAGCGAGTCATTAATCCTCTTTATACTAGTTCCTCATTTATACAATGAGCTAGGTTGACCCACACTTAACACCTCATACCAAGATAAGATCAAAATGGATTCATGATTTAGACATAAAGAGTGATATTATAAGAAAATTAAAAAAAATAGGATAGTTTACCTCTCAGATCTGTGGAGAAGGAAAGAATTTGTGTCCAAACAAGAACGGAACTCAAAATTGAACACCAAATAAATAATTTTGATTATATTAAGTTAAAAAGCTTTTGTACCAACAAAATCAATGCAGACAAGATCAGAAGGGAAGGAATTTATTGGGAAACATTTTTATATTTAAGGGTTCTGATGAAGGCTTCATTTCTAAAATATATAGAGAATTGACTTATTTATAAGAATTCAAGCCATTTTCCAATTGATAAATGGTCAAAGGATATAAACATAATTTTTAAATGAAGTAATTAAAACCATTTTTAATCACATGAAAAAGTGATCTAAATCCCTATTGATCAGAGGAATGCAAATTAAGACAACTCTGAGATACTACTTCCCAGATTTCAGATTTACTAAAATGACAGGAAAAGATAATGATGAATGTTGGAGTGGACTGGGAAAACTGGGACACTAATACATTGTTGTTGGAACTGTGAATGAATTGGATCCAGCCACTCTGGAGAGCAATTTGGAACTATGCTCTAAAAGTTATCAAACTGTGCATAACCTTTGACCCAGCAGTGTTTCTAATTGAGCCTGTGCAAAATGTTTGTGGCAGCCCTTTTTATAGTGGCTAGAAACTGGAAACTGAGTGGATGCCCATCAATTGGAGAATGGCTGAATAAACTATGGAATATGAATATCATGGAATATTATTGTTCTGTAAGAAACGACCAGTAGAATGATTTCAGAGAGGCCTGGAGAGACTTGCATGAACTGATGCTGACTAAAGTAAGCAGAACCAGGAGATAATTGTATATTGCAATGCCAATATTATGGGATGATCAATTCTGATGAATGTGCCTCTTCCCAACAATGAGATAATTGATGCCAGTTCCAATGATCTTGTGATGTAGAGAGCCATCTACACCCAGAGAGAGGACTGTTGGATCTGAATGTGGCTCACAAAGCAACATTCTCACTCTTCTTGTTGTTTGCTTGCATTTTATTTTCTTAATCTTTTTCTTTTCTTTTTGATCTGATTTTTCTTGTGCAGCAAAAGAATTGTATAAATATGTTTACATATATTAGATTTAACATACATTGAAATATGTATAACATAATATTGGATTTCTTGCCATTTAGGGGAGAGGGTAGGGATAAGGGGAATTCTAAAATACAAGGCTATGCAAGGGTTAATGTTGAAAAATTATCTGTGCTTATGTTTTGAAAATAAAAAGCTTTAAAAATAAAAAAATAAATGGGGAAGAGAAGGAAATGGCAAATATCTCTAGTATTTTTGCAAAGAAAATCCCTAAATGGGATCAGCAGGAGTCAGACACAACTGAAAAAATGACTGGAAAACAAAAAATTCCTGGTCCCCTGAAATAGCCTAAATCTTCCATATTCCAATATAGAAGAGAATTTTCCTGTGTTCTGAGTAATGATTTGCACAAAAATAAACTCATTTATTTTCCTTAATTACTTTCTAATAAATTTACTTTCAATTTACTTTCTAAAATTTATATAAAAATTTACCTTAAGTTTTGTAAAATATTCTACTCCAGCTTGTGGTAACTGTTGTTATTTTGTTGAGTCACGGTAATATTTTATTGATGTTATTTGACACATCAATGTCAAATCGTAAGAAAACTTAGGTAGGTAAATAAATGGATAGATTCCGATGTGCACTGGTCGCAAGCATTAATCTTAATTTGTCACATAGGCCAATCAAATAATATAAGTGTATTCTAACAAGGTATACACAATGGTTCAATATTTTCAGGAATCTTGAATACAAGCTTTACTCAGTCATAATTCTGGTATGTTTTGGCTCAGTTTTATGTGGATAGTGCATTTATTTGTGGACAGAATCAGTATTAGACTGGCCAAATATGTGACATTGCAAGAAGAAAAGTTCAGTATGCTTATTGTACATCTTATGAGTATAACACACATCTGACTTTACAAATGCTTTTTTTCTATTGAATCAGTTTTTTTTTTTCTTTGAGTGGTTTCACACTTCTGAATAAAGCAATGTGATTCATGTATTATGCACAAAAGCATGAGGATATAGCCCTCTCTACCAATAAGATTTGAAACTCAACTGCTGACAAACATGCCATCAGATAAGCTGTTCATAGAAATAACCAAATACTTAAAAACAAAAACCCCTCAAAAATTCAACTTATTTGGATTTTTACCATACATTTACCATACATAATCAAAAGTTACTAATATTGGAATGATGCAACGGGATTTTATGTTTGCCAAATATGGCCATAACAAACTTCCACATTATTTGAGATGGAACATCTGACACCAACCTCACTGAACAGATGGTGTTAATAGTTCATTTTGTTGTTCTTAATAATAATGATTCTGCTGAAGTGTAACTCCATGAACGTTTTACACCAACCTATTCCACTGGGTTTCAACTAACAGAAATAGGCTGCCTATTTAAGACATATGAGGCCAGAATTGTAACAATGATGTACTAAAAGAAGAATGAATTAGACATCTTGTCTTAAACTTTCATTTTTAATGGATACAAGAATTCACAGTTCAGCTGATTTCTTATTCAAGGTGCAATGCAATTGTGAGAAGTTTTTTTTTTAAAATTTATTGATGTAATTCAGTGTATCCTTTATTGCAGAATTTTTATATGCTTCCAGGTGGCATCGAGCTAATCTAAAATTCTTGCATGATTTAGGTGACCATTATCTCTATGGCCATTGTACTTGGAAGGCTTAGTAGATTTTGCAGTATTTACATGCCAGTATCTCATATATATTATTTTCCAGGTAAGCAAGAATGAACCCATTTTTTTTTGAAAATTTCCAACATAGTGATGTTGAAAATATGGGGCCAATGGGTGAACCCATTTAATTTGTTAAATCTTTACTTTATCTTGTCAGTTGCTCAAAAGACCTTGGAAAACCTTTAGTGCCTTCTCTAGTCAAGTCTCAAGGTTACTATGTGATTCAACTGAAGCTAAATGTTAAAATCAATGGAGTAGCAAGTTGAAACAGACTAGTTTATAAGCAACGAATCTAGGTAGAGGGTAGCAAGAAAGAATAGGTTGAACAAAGATCTTAGGTAGTATCTGGAAATAGCAGAGCTCCTTAGCTCTCACAGTTTTAGTGATGAGAAGAGGTCTATGGGAAAGCAATATTTTAATGATTTCTGGATAATTAATAATTTCTTTCAATCTCTAATAAATCAAGTGTATCTGCTCAATTCTACTTGTACCTCCAAAACTAGGCTATGTATTGTTGTTGCTCATTCCTCATTTTCAAGAAGGACAATGACATCATAGGGTGATGTCTTGACTTGGGTGTGAATTGGCATTAAGTAAGGGAGAGTTGCATGAAGTTGTCGGCCTTACTCTTTCTTCCTAACTTATTGAAGCCCAGTGGCAAGACAAAAATCAGGATTACGGGTGATTGTCCGGAATGATTTCATAATTTTCAGTATCTGACTAAGCTCCAAGCACCTGATTCATTTTTCTTCATGGCTATTAGAACAAATTGTTCTCATCCCCCCATTCTGCTAAGGAAAGTCTTTATATGCTTGGGGTAATCATTCTCCTAATTCACAAACCAGGTTAAAGACCCACGGTTACCCTGAATGTGGTTTAGCTAATCTGCTGACATCTTTTTTTTTTTTTTTAAACCAGGGTATGGTCCCTGCATATATGAAAGATTCTTGAAGCCACATATGAGAGTTGGGGGACAGATAGATGTAAAAGGTGAATGAGCAGTCCCAAAAAGTTTGGACAATCCCTCACACTGGAATTTTTAGTCCTCTCTGAACACCTTGTATGCTTTTTAGTCTATGCATCAACACATCAAATCCAGTCTTGTCATTGTTCATATCATCTGTTTGGGTCACTGCTTTGAGCCTCAGCTCCCAACCCTATTTTTGCTGGTTTTGACTTCTAAAGATTAGAAAAGGTTAGTGTACATGGAGGCACTTGACAATTTCCTCCAGAAGTATCTTAAGAAATATGGAATAACCAATTGTCATGGCTGTATAACTTTTTTTTTCACTTTTTTCTTTCTTTTTCTCTTCTTTTCTTTTTCCTCATACTTTGTTTTTCTTTTTCTTTTCTTTTTTTAAAGGCAATGGGGGTTAAACAATTTAACCTGGATAAGATAATAAATATCTCTGGCTAATTTTGAATATAGTTATTCCCAAATTCAGAGCTGGTGCTCTATCCACTGTGCTATCTGGCAAACTTTTTAGTCTGCATTATTAACATTTCTTCCATCACTTTCTTAAGTATAGATAATTACAAAACAATATATCAAGACCTTATTCATAGTATTTACCAATTTTCCAGGTATAGTATTTACACTGAAAATTTATCCATCAGTTCTCATGAGCTAATACAAACCAACTCCAGAATACCATTGATTATATTTCTCTTAACTGACCATTACAAAAATAAACTAATATTGGATGTAGAACCAAAAATTTTTTTCCTCAAAGATCTTTTAAAAACACAATCAAAATGAAATAAAATGTTATTTTCTGTTTTGTTTTCAGTAGTCTACTTTAGACTCTCAATAACACTTTTAGATTAATATCATAATACAGTCCTTGTATTTATACAGTAAATTTTCCAGAAGCATCAAAGAACTACACAGATGTAATCTCATTAATCTTTACAACACTTTTAGGAGGTAGATGACAGTTCTGATAAACAGTTTATAGTTTAGGAAAATGAAAGGATTATTCTAAACAACATTCCTTGGGCTACAATGACTATTTTTATCCTGGCAGGGTTAAATTATCTTTTTGGATTATATCTATGCTAGGATTGGTCCCCATATGTCTCTCCCCAAATTGGTAATATAAGAACTTTCAAGTGTTTCCTTTAGTTATGGAAAAACTAGCACTGATTTCAGAAATACAGAAGAGTCACACTTTGGCCGACTATAAACATCCAACTTATTTATCATAATCAGAACTTTAAATATACCCAAATTCAAGTATTTGAGGAGATAAAAATCAAACTTCTGAATTAACTATATTAATTTGAAGGGAGACGTTATGATTTTTAAATGAATTTATTAAACTCATTATCCACAAAATATTACATTTAAACAAAAATCCTTAAAAGGAATTATATTTGAAAAATACAAACCTGCTATTTGTAGTTTGTGTATAACATACTTTGATAGATTTAGACACTCTTTGAAATGGTTAATTCCTTCAGTGATGAAGATTCCGACCCAAACATTCATTCTCAGTTTGCACCATTTGTAGGTTGCATGCAGCCTGTTATGAGTAGTGATTATTTACATGTTAAAGGTGGCATAAAAAGTCATGAGGAAGAATACAAAGTTCTGCTAGAGATGTAATATGAGTAAGGCATGAACAACCTGAGGGCTGTGCTAATATCCCCAAATTATAAAAGAGTCCTTTCATGCATTAAGTAAATCCTTCTCAGAAGATTTAGAGATAAGCATTTTCCCAGGATGCCTTTCATTCTGGAAAAATACAGATAAGTGATAATTTGCATGGGTGAAGTGAGGACCAAATTAATGAGGTTATGGTTCCACTAAACAATCAAAGTTTTATTTATTTATGCCAACTTAGAAAAAATGCCCATATGTCATTCTAGGAATTCAGCATATCACTAAAGTCTTTCACTGTAGTAGTAATATATTATAACATTGTTATTGCACCAGCAGTACATGATTCCCTTGCAATGTTTTGGAAAAATTCTGAAGCTGCTTTCTAATTCCATCTGACAAAACATAAGCACACCAAATGATGAGTTGATTCCTTAAAGTACAAATTGTATTTTCACCAATAATTTATACCTTAGAAATGCAGTTACCTTGGAAATAGAGTATATTTCATGATTCCTAAATTGGACTTTTCCTTTATTTTTCAGTGGTAGAAAAGAGAATTGAATTCAAGTGAATAAATTAAAAGCACAAGGTTCATCCATCTTTACCTTAAGAATTCCATTACTCAGTTACTTGAACATATTTCTGGTTTGTAAGATAATCAAGTTTGTCTACAACTGGTGAAAGTATGATGATGACACATTTTTTTACATATGCCACTGACTTGCTTCTGTAATGGTTTGAAAAGCTTAGAGGAAGACTGTGCTGACCTCCATATTTTCATTTGTCAATAATTTGCCAATAACTCAGCATGCATTGGCTTAATGAGTTTCCTTTTCGAAGAAGTTTGATGGAGAACTAAATCACCAGATGGCTGCTTAAGTAAAAGCTGTTTCTATGGTTAAAGTCCAGAACAAGGCAGAGGGGTGGGGAGAACAAAGGGGAGGATTGTACACTATGAGCAAGCAAGCAGATGTGGGACAATCAAAAATCCTTTTCTATTGTGAATGTTCAGGTCAAATTCTGGGAGCTAGAGTGGAAGCAAATTACATTAAAAAATCAGCATAACATACAATAGAACCATTTATAACATTGTTAGAAATTATCAAAATAATGATTTCTTTATCTCTTTACCTATACAAGTTTCTTGCTACTGAAGAATATTTTCTATCATTTTAGTTTCTTTTTTTTTTTTAACAAATTCAACTAGAATGGTGAGGTTTAAAGTAACATTTATCAGTCAATAAGCTAATGAGCAATTTACAATTTTCAGTCCCCGGGTGATTTGCATCTGATATAAATATGAGTAGAGCATTCCCACGAACCAACAATAAATAGATATTTGAGAAGCACAAACATTGCCTACTGCAAGAGACACAAAAATATGGGATTCCTTATAGAATACTACAGGATTCCCTCTTTCTGAAATCCGGGAAAGAAAAAAAATAGACAAATAAAGAATAGATAGAATAATCCCATAATCACAGTAATCAGAACTTTAATGGAGGAGAAGCATGGTATTTCTGAAAATTCAACATAGTTGATAATCTATAAAATATTTCTACTATGATTTAAAAACATGACTTTCTTCCTAGCACATTAAAAGGACAGAATAACTTCTTGGAACTAGAGTGGGTAATTGACTATATAGTTAATACTTTCTATAACTTCCAATTCTTCCACCCAATCTTCACTTCACATAGTTTTCTAGCCTCTGCTTAAAGAGTACTTCCTGTGATGAAGAGCCCAGTACCCATGATGTACTCTGTTAAATTTCTGGACAACTCTAGTTATTAGAAAATTTTTCTTTATGTTGATCTAAAACATGTTTCTTATGACTTCTACTCTTTATTCTTTTCCAAGATCTAGGAGAACTAATCCCTCTATACACGAAAACTCTTAAAATACTTGGTGAAGGATATCAACAGCTGTTCTCTTCTCCAGATGAATTATTGCCTATGAATTCAATTGAAGCAGTTCTAAATAGTAGAGATTATTAAATGCCAAGGAAAGTAAAGACTCTGTGACCCCATTTGGGATTTTCTTGGCAAAGATATTGGAGAGGTACTCCAGCTAGCCGTCCCTATATGAAAGAGCAAATAATTAACCAACAAGAACATATTAAATGCCTACAAACACTTAACTAGAGATTAGAAACACAAATACCAAAAAGAAAACAATTGTTAACATGAAAGGAGTCTGAATTCTAAAGGGACAGATGACAAGCATATAATAAGAACAGTTTAAATAAGGTGAATAAGTAAAAATGCAGACCAAATAGTTTGATTCCAAGTAATTGGAAAGAATAAAATGAGTAATTAAGGAAATATGAAAGTTGTCATTCAGAAGATTGGCTTGAGGTACAAAAGACGAAAAAGAAAAAAAAAGTAATAGAGAAAGAAGTGTCAAAGGTAACTGCGAGATTACCAAAAAGAAAGACTGAGCAAATGATACTGCCATCTATAGAATCAGTGAAGGCCAAATGAAAACAGTTTCAGTGTAAAATGTAAACTCAGTTTTTGATATGTTGATTTACATTCATTAGGTACAGATATTTGCTGATTAATTGGAAATGTAAATATATAGTTCAGAAATTAGACTAGTCCTGGAATTATAGATTTATAAAACAACAAACATGATGGTGGTAGTTGAAGCCATAGTAGTGAATGAGGGAAGAGTGACAAGAATGGGACCTTGGAAAAGAAATAGATTAAGACATGGAAGAAGGAACATGAGGAAGTGAAGGAATAGATAGAGAGAAAAAAATAAAAAAAAAATGTGGTCACACTGAAGTCAAGGAAGAAAATTTTTCAAGAAAGGAGAGCTTTTGCTAAAAGATTATGAATTCTGTTTTGGGTATATTGAGTTTGAGATGCCTATATGAGATCCATTTTAAGATGTCCAAAAAGTAATGTCAGGCTGGCCTCAAGAGAGTTCCTAAACAGGATTTAACACACATACATATCCATGCAAATGTGCCTCCCCACATACACACATATACGTATATATCTATATATACATACATGCATACATATTTACACCCACATACATATATATATATATATATATATGGAACAGAGCACTGGAAGGAGGGGGTGGGAATCACTCAAGGTTAATGGCCATGATCTGGGTAAAGACTTAGCAAGAGAGATTGGGGAGTGTTCAGATAGATAGGCAGAGAATAGGGATATGACTTCCCAAAACTTAAAAAAAGTGATAATATTCAAGACAAGATGGTGGTTGACTATCAAAGACTGCATAGAGACCTAGGAACATGAAAACTGATGAAAGGCTATTGCATTTAACAGTTGAGCAATCATTGGTAACTTTGGAAAAGAAAGAAGAAATAGTATTAGATGTGACAACCTATGAAGTCCCTGGGGTAAGAACGAAAAAAGGGAATGGTGGATGGGCCTGAGGACTGTCATAAAGACTTTGGAATAGATCTGGTTTGAACACTGAAGACTGGAGGTTAGTGGATGCATCTGGAAAGGAAGTAAAGATATGAAAAAGAGAAAATGTTTTTGCTCTTAGGTGAAGTAGACAATAGAACTAAATGGAGAAAGAAGGAAGAGAAGAAGACAGATAAAAGGAAGAGAAGAAAGGGTAGGAAGAGAATGACAATGAGGATAAAATAAGAAATAAAGTCCTCTGAAGAGAGGGATACAGGAGACTAGTATAGGAGGAGAAGAGTTTGTGTTTGATAGTATTCAGGCTTGGACAATTGAGAACTGACACAATGTATATATAAATACTGTATGTGAATTGAAGATAGACTCAAAGAGTATATACAAAATGCCCTCCCCAAAATACTTTCATATATAAAATATAAATGTTGACATCATACTGTATATAGGATTGCATATGGGGTGCTGGTATGTGAAAATACATACAAATGCTTCAAATTTTTGGTATTTTATGTCACATTTTAAAGTATGTATTTTAAGTAAAGTTTATTTATTAATTTTTAAAAATCTGTTAATATTAGTTTCTTTAGTTGGATGTCTAAAATAGGATACTTTGTGATAAAGCATTCAATAAAAGTTCACCTTTAAAAAATGTGAAATTCCCTGATTGCAAAAGCAATTTGCATATCTATGTTAAGAGATTGATTCATCATCTTAAAAAAAAATTCACAAAAAATTCCCTTCAAGTAGAAATCTTGTATCCCTTTCTATTTAAAATAGTATTTGATTTACAAAATATTGATTTTTCACATAATTTTTCAGGATAATAGTGACTGTTTAGACATCTGTTAATATCTATATTTTAGTGAGAAGTGTCAGAATATGAAAGAAATGAAATTATATTCAGTCTGCACATTTCATATAATGCACTGCATTTAAAAAGTTTTTTATGTAAAAAATAGATTTAAAGGAAGGAGAACAATAATTTGTCTCATGGGGAGAAAGCAGTTTGAATATGAAGGAGTAAAATTTAGGAAGGGATCAGGCATTTCGGAGAATCAACATGGCAAGAATCATATAAGATGGATTAATAATAACCTTAATTATAATGCTTTATAATTGGTTTTTAATGATTTTCTTCAAAAATATTTTAAGTACTTCATTTAATCTCATTTATCGTTATAATTTCTCTTTGATGTGGGTTGAGTTTTGCAGTTGAGAATAGAGGGAGGAAAGAGAAGTTAAGTAACTTAACTAACATAATCATTATTCCACAGTAGAGCTGACTTGGGATGTAAATTAGTTCTTTAGACTTCTGATGCTGGAGGACAGACTATGTAAGAGGGTGAGTGGGAGTGAGAAGGTGAAAGCAGTGTCTAGACTATTCTGTACTGTGAGATATGTTAAGATCTCTCTTGAAAGATCTTTACTGTAAAAAAAAAGTTATAATCTGTTATGGGAGATACTACAATTGGTTTGTGTATTCTCTCTCTCTTTCTCTGGCTTTAGATCTAAGGTTATCTACACTCACTTTTCTATGCTGTGCCTTTTGTCTATGTCCTTCATATATCTTCTAAAAGGGGTCCACACAACATACTGAGTCTTTCCTCTATGACATCTCATAAATGTCAGTAAAGTACCAAGCTATTCATCAGTTATCTCAGAGAGATAGGAAGGCATCAAAATAGGACTATTTGGATCTGTATTTCTGGAGACAGTCAGGCACATAAACATAGCTTCTACATGAATGTTTTATCCATTGGATTCCAAGGTAGAAACATTGTGTAACAGAACAAAAGTCACAGTGTGAGTAATATAGAAAGAGACAAAATTCAGAGCTAATAAGAATTAGAATTGTCAGTGGACTTAAACTGATAGGAAATATAAAGTTATGAAAGATTTCACACTCACATGTATGTGTTTAAAATGTGGGTGTGTGTATATATGTATGTGTATATATATATGTATATATATACATACACAGAGAACAGAAAGAAACATTGAGACAGAAAAAGACAGAGAAAGATACACAGAGTTCACTACCCAGTGACACTTTATTATAATTATTAATTTTGTGGAATTTATTGCATATTTATAAAAGGGGATGGGGAAGTCTGCAGTAAGAAAATTCAGGAATGTTTGAATCTATCCAATTCAGGAAACTTTACTAGTTTAAAATATTTTAAAAGAAGAAACTCATTTTAGTTTTATATATTCTAATAAATTTTAAATAACAATTTACTTCATTTAGTATTTTTCTTCATTTGTTTTCACAAGGCACATATAAAGATAGTAGAATTTAAGTATTCATGTCAATAACCTGTGATTTCAGCGTTGGATATTTTCTACCAAACAAATCTCAGAG
>JAJPUD010019492.1:15893-26451 GCA_023553655.1 Myrmecobius fasciatus | reverse complement strand
ATATATATATATATATATATATATATATATATATATATATATATACGTGCATTTACAGATGTGTTTCTGTAATATAGCCCTTTGATGTTCCTTTGATTATTGGGAGGAATCTTAGGAGGAAGAGTGAGAGCAAGAGCAAGAATGAAAGAGACAGACAGACAGAGACAGAGAGAGAGGGAGGGAGGAAGGAAAAGAAGTACATGGGGAGGATTTGACATAATACTAGAAGGAACTTCATAATATGAATAGGAATCTCAAAACCAATAAGCTTAAATTTAACTATGGTCACAAACCTAGAAAGCATCAGATGAAAAGTTTGAGTTTATATGACATTTCCACTGTACTATGTTATTGATTTGGAAAGTCTTATGTTTCCATAGGTAACTGTCCCCATGGGTAAACAATGGCCAAGGGAGAATTTGAGAATATAGTCTGACTTGAAATCTATCATTTGTCTCCACTATACCAAATTGCCTCTCTATACAGAGATATGGGTGGAGATCTAGTTGTGAATAATCATTTTGCTGTTCCTTTAAAAAAAAAGTGCAAAGTTATGCTTGTTTTCCTTCAACTTCATTAGGAAACATAATGATCTGCTACTTTGCCAATTTTAGTACACCATGTAGATTTTTGGAGAACCTATAATTTCAAAGTAGCATCACTAATTAGCAAGGCCTGGTGTTAGTATACAAATCATGCTTATTGAAGCTCTGTTCATCCTTATCTAAGAGATCTTGCAAATGCCAGTGACCTGCTCGATTTTATTTTGATAAATAGGGTCTCTAAGTTTCCTTAGCTAGAATATATTAAATGAGATACTTAGAATTACCTTTTAAAAAATTGAGAATCAACTAGGAAATTAAGATTAGGGTATTAGATAATGAGAATGCTTGACTCAGTTGTTATTAAGATATAAATTGTTCATTTTTTCTTTTCTTATTTTTGTTCTTAGAGGTTGGGGGGCTTTGTTAATGCCTTAGTTGAATACTATGGGCACTTTTAGATATTATCAATGTACATCTTATTCTAATTGGCACTTCTTTCACTTGGATAGATTATGTGGATATCTTCTGCACAAGAAAAAGAGGCTTTAAAAATACTAACTTCAACTCATGACTTCGAATTTAATGAAACCGTTCAAGTTCAGCACTTTAATCTCACAAATTGGTTTATCACATTCTGGTGGCCATTTCTTGTTTTATAATAAGCATAACAAAAAATATCTATGAACATTTACAAAATTAAACCAAGGAAAGTATGTGCAATTTTGAGCTCATTAGTAGCAATTCATATTTTCATCTGTCTCATTAGGGATGTTTTTATGAACTGAAAAAGTACTTTTATATCTGTGATTTTTAATTTTCCTGACAACTAGTAGAAACATACTTTTTTCCATTATTTCAAAACGATTTTTTAAAGGAGACTTATGAAATGAATATGAAAAAAGCAAGCACACAATGCCTGAACTGCAAGGAGATGATAAGCTGTGCTATTGCTTTTCAAGACTGACAAACTGAAGAAAGAAAGATGTACCGGAAATTAACCCAAGAAGATGCAACGTGGAGTTTAAACACAATTCCCCAGTGTCTGAAGAGGAATTGGCATTCCAGACAAAAATATCAAATAATGTCTCTAAGGTGAAAAAAATTGAAAAACTGACATAGAAATCAGTTAATCCTCGCATAACTTCAGTCAAACATGACATTTTTGCCACATGGAATGTGGCTATTTGACCTTCAGTAGTTGATATAGAAAACTTTTTCCTATATCCTTGTCAAAACTAAATCAGAAAGGGTGACATTTGAGTATTAGTTCAAGCAGATTGAAAATAAGGACTTAAGGATTTCTTTCTCTGACCTTGGAAAATTTATATGACGTAAAGGTGATTGTATTTGCTTATATTTTAAATAGGCCATATTATACAACCCCTAAAGCAGTGTTAGACATAGAAAATTTTAAATATATTGACAGAATCCAAACCCAAAGGTCAGAGATTATCTGTGGACATATGGTAGTGGGTTCTGTCTCACTAAAGCTGGGTTAACAATCATCTTATGAGTATGTTGTAAATGGAATTCTTTTTCTCATATAAATTGTACTAAGATGACAGCTGAGATCTTTTCTAGCTCTGAGATTATGTCCTGTGGGACTAATAGCAACACCAACAACCACAATTGATATCTTTGGAGGTTTTGCACATTGTCAGAACAATGAATATAAATTATATCACTTGTTTCTTATGTCAATACCATGAGATACATTTTGCAGGCATCATTACCCCCATTTTATACATGGGGAAAGTGAGATGATGATGAAGTGGCAACCATAATTGGGTAACCAGTAAATCTTTGAGCTGGGATTTGACATTCAGATCTTTACTCACTTCAATTCCAGCATTATTATTATCATGACAACATAGATAAAATTAAACCTATAGCCAAATTGAAAAAAATGCCAAAAGAAATATATGTTTACAATATGTGATTTTATAGATATTTTGTATTGTTTCCCTGATGATTTTGAGTATTTATTCCCCAGCCTATCCTCCATACAGTATGGCTATACATACATTTTTATCTTTTTTGTGAGAGAAAAAATACATTAATTAATTAATGACCAGGACTTTCCTCAAGATGACTGCTTATTGGGACCTAAGAGGATAGATGTATGTCTTGATATAAATAGAGTTTCACATCAATGGAAAAGGGAGCCAAAGATATATGCCTACTTTCCCAGAGGTATTCAAAATTACAGAGTAAAACTATGTCCTGACCCATGATCTATAAAAGTAAGATTATTAGTGACAGACTAATTAGATTCTGTCTTTTTTTGCCTTTTCCTTGTTCCAAAGGCAAAGCAAAATATAGCAGATTGAGCTTAGTCTTTGGAGGCTAGTAATGTACAATTGGATGTATCATCTTTCAGGCAGAGACTAGTAATAACTGCTATGGGGAAGTTAGATCTGTCCTTCCATAGTTTTTGAATATACATTAGTGAACCTGAGAATAAGTCTTTCTACTTCAAGAAATGGAAAGAACTAGATCGCTTATAGAGTGCTTGAAAAAGCACCACATGGACTGAGGTCAGTCAGTGTTCGTCAATCACTACCTCATGCATAAAAGAGAAAAGAATTTTAACTTTCTAGTAAATAGGATTCTGGAATATATTCTAGGATGAGAAGGGAGGTCTACTGGGCAGCAGCAGTTTAGAGCATTGCCTAAAGGCTACATTTTTGGTCATCTGACATTTTGAAGAGAAAAGAGAACTTTCTGAGTAGTGTTCAGTTCAGTTTCTTCCTGAGAGAATCTAAAAATCTAAGTGGGACCTTACTGTAACTTCTGCTTAAAATCTGTTAGTTTGAATATTTTACGTAATCCATAACAATCGTTTGGTCCGAAGGGAAGATGCTGGTTTAGCTTCTCTCAATGTACTTTGATATTTTAAGACAATTGTAAACCAAAGAGTTGTTTTATAAGTCTTGAAATAGGGAGAGAACTACATTAGAAACCTGTGGAAGGATGCCATAATTAACATCATTATCCTCTCTCTCTCCATCCCCCAAAACTCTATTTTTATTGATAAACAACAGAGTTCCATGAAAAACACTATTGAAACATTTATCTGGAATAACATAGGTTGCTCCATTAGATTGCCTATATATATTTTGCTGAGGAAATTGGGATTAAGTGACTTGCCCAGGGTCACACAGCTAGAAAATTTTAAGTGTCTGAGACCAGATTTGAACTCAGGTCCTCCAGACTTTAGGACTGGTGCTCTATCCACTGTGCAACCTAGCTGCCCCTGATTGCCTATATTTTTTTTTCATAAAACTTTCACTTTGAATAACATTCTAATAAGTTTCATCTATTTGATTCTAATCACATCTCAGCTACAACACAAGATTAATGACCTTGGACAAATCACTTAAACTTTCTTAACCTCAGCTTCTTCATATATAAAATGTGGATGATTGAACCAGCGAATGTTAGAGTTAAAAGAAACCCAGGAGATCATGTAACTCATTTCTCTCAGTTTATAGATGAAGGCCCAAATGTCTAGAGAGAGGAAGGGACTTTGTAAGATTACCTAGCTCAAAAGTGGCAGAGCCTGGATATAAACACATGTATTTAGAATCCAAGTTCTGTGCTGTTTGTTTTTTTCTTATATGCTTTATTACTCACTTCATGAGACTATCATGAAGATCAAATCAAATAGCTGAAAAGTCCTAGGCAATCTCAATGTTTCCTCTAATGCCCTCAGTCATAAGGGATCTTTTTCTATTATGTGTTTTCATTCCAAGTTCATAAATCATGGGATTTAGTTGTTGTTGTTAAGTCATTCAATCACATCTGATTCTTCATGAACCCATAATAATGCCAGATCCTCCTACTCTCCGCTGTTTCTAAAAGCCCATCCAAGTTCATGTTTGTTGTTTCCAAGACATTATTTATCTTTCTCTTCCTCTGTTATTCCTTTTTCTTTTGCCTTCAATCTTTCCTAACCTCAATATCTTTTTCTAGTGAGTCCTATATTTATATTATATAGCCAAAGTATTTAAGCTTCATCGTTACATTTTGACCTTCCAATGAATCATCTTAAAATAATTTCTTTAAATATTGATTGACTTGCTCTCCTTGCTATCCAAGAGACTCTCAACAGTCTTGTGCACCAGAATTCAAAAGTATCATTTCTGAAATGCTCAGTTTTCCTTATGGTCAAACTCTCCCAGTCATATAGTACAGTATAGCCATAGATTTGACTATACAGAATTTGGTTGGAAAGCAGATACCTTTTCTTTTAATTATGCTATGCAAATCTGCCATAAGTTACTTTCCTATGAGGTGATGTCTTTTAATTCCATGGCTATAGTTTCCATTATTGGTGACCTTTGAGCTCAAAAAACACCATAATATCAAACTATTTATATTTCTTCTTCCTTTATTTGCCAAGAAGTGATGGAACAGTTTCCAAAATTTTGTATAAGCTTCAAGCCAGCTTTAATACACTTTTTCCCCCTCGTAGGAGGTTTCCTGATTCCTCTTCACTTTCTGCCATCAATGTTATCATCTGATTGTTGATATTTTTCTCAGCAGTTTCAATTCTAGATTTTGATTCACTCGGGCTTGCATTTTGCATGATGTACTGTGCATACCACTTAAATAAATAAGGTGATGATATACAGCTTTACTGTACTGTTTCTCCAATCTTATACCAATCAGTTGTTTCATATAGGATTCTGTTGATTCTTGGCTGCATACAGACTTCTCAAGAGAAAAGTAAGATTAGTTAGTACTCCCATCATTAGCTGGTACTTCCATCTCTTGAAGGACTAGATACATTTTGTTGTGACTTGCAGACATATTTTTTAATATGATTAATAAGATAGAAATAGATGGAGAGATTTTCTATTCTGCTATTTGGGCATCATTTCCTTAAAATCTTGTCTAATCACAAATGTCTTATTTTTTAATTAATGTTTATTGATTGACTTTTTAAAAATCTTTGTCAGGCAATTGGGATTTACATGATTTTCCCTGGGTCACAGAGCTAATAATTAAGTGTTTGAGGTCAAATTTGAACTCAAGTCCTCCTGACCCCAGGTCCAGTTCTCTGTCCACTGTCCCATCTAGCTGCCCCCTATAGACTTCTTAAAGAAAAAGATTAGGTCACAGTTTCCTTTGTATTCCCCAGAATGCTTTATTGGATCTGTGATATTTTTCTGCCAGTATACAGTACTTTTGGGGATTTTTTTCCTACCAATATAGAGCAAAACCCATTCATTCTGTCTCATTCTGTCCATAGTTTTCCCTAAATTTTCACCTTTAAAAATTATTTTATTACTGTTATTATTATTTTTATTTCCAAATAGTTTCATTCCATCTATGATTCCTCACTCTTGCTTCATGACTTACTGACCTCTTCTAGCTCTTCATGCCCTTTGTGTCTTTTATGCCAATTCTTGGGTATAAATCATGATTAGTGATTTGTTGCAGCTTCATTACACCCACTCTGTATCTTTCTACTGCCCTTGGGGTCACCTGCAATTGTAATTCTTGTGAGATAATCTTGTGCCATGATTTTAAGTAAGGGCAATTTAAAATTTTGTCTCTAAGATAAAATGTAAAATCCTCAGGATGGCATTTAAAACCTTTCAGATTATGACTACCACCTACCATTCCTGTCTTATTTCATATTTATCCTTTTTAAAAAACTGCATTTCTGAGTAAAATTGTTCAGCTCACTAGTCTCCAGACACATCATTTCATCTCCCACTTATAAAATTTATACAAGGATTTCCCCATACTTTTAATGTTTTCTCTCCTCTGGCTACTTGGTAGGAATTATGTCTTTCTGCAAATCAGAGCTCCATTGCCTCTCCTTCCATAAGGTTTTTTCTGACTTCCCTATTCAAACACACCCCTCCCAGCTATCAATATTCTTATACTCTTGAAATTCTTCTCATATATTTTTACTTCTTTAAGCTCATATTAAATCACTCTTGGTCCCCAAGAATAGAATGTAGACTCATCAAGGACAGCAAAAAAAAATTTCTCTCTGCATCCATAGTATATGACACCATGATTTGTATATAGGTTTTAATAAATGCATGTAGTTTTTTGCAGGTTGTATTTTTTACATTTAAATGACATTATCATAAAGAAATGACAAATTACTTTAGTAGGTTCCATGGAGTTAGAAAGTCTTGGAGTGTGGATGGCAACTCACTGGCTAACATCAAAGAACCACTCCAGGTGGTTTTATTTTGTTGTTTTGGTCATGTCTGATTCTGTGTAATTTCATTTTCTTGGCAAAAATACTGCAATTGCTTATTCAGCTCATTTTGCAGATGAGGAACTGAGACAAACAGGGATAAATAACAGGACACACAGCTAGCAAGTATATGAAGCCAGATTTGAACTGAGGAAGAAGAGCGTTTTTGACTCTAAGAACAGCATACCATAACCCCTGTGGCACCTAGTTCCTCACCAGTCCAGGTATAATAAATACATTAGAAGTTTTGTTGTTGTTGGATAATGAGGTGATAATGTTGTGGGGTCTTGACTACCCATTCTTTTCATGTAGTAGTCACTTTAAAAATTGTCACTGAACAAATAACTAAAGGTAGGTCATTCAGGTATAGCAAACTCTGGTTTTGGAATCCAAGCACATACATTTGGGCTCTGACTCCATTTTCCTTTTGGAAGTCATCTTAAACAAATTTCCTTTCTTTTTTTATGAGGCAATTGAGGTTAAATGATTTCCTGAGAGTCACATATCTAGTAAGTGTTAAGTTTCTGACACTATATTTGAATTCTGGTCCTCCTGACTCCAGGGCTGGTGCTCTATTTTATTGTGCCAGATAGCAACTTCCCTTTTAAAAAAAAAAAATGACTAATTAGTTTGGACTTTAGCTTTTTTTGTCTTCAAAATGAGGATAATTATTCTATTACCAATTAATTCACCTGATTTCTGTAAGATTTAGATATATACATCCAAAATATACATTTTTAGTAAACATACACTATGGGCTGGGCACAACGCTTAGAATCCCCAATACAGGTGACATATCTTAAGGAGTTTTTGCATAATACAGTTATAGTTTTCTTTAAATTTAACTATTTTCATTATGGGTACACTTGCATGATCCCCTGGGGTATGATAGAGATACAGAAGAATCTGGAGTATCTGAAGTCAGACGTGGAGAGGAATGAAGGAATAAATATGGTGAGTCTATGTATTTCCTTAAAATGAAAATTTTAATAGGAGCTGACCCATCATAGAGAAGTCTTTTATAATCTGGCTCCAATCCACCCTTTTGGACTTTTTACACATTATTCCCCTTCATAGATTTTATATTTCACCCAAACAAACTTATGTAATATATCCTATACTTCAATTTATCTCTCCTTTCCATACCTTTGAAAAGGTTACCCTCCCCTTACTTTACCCACTCCCTTCTTATGACCATCTCCTTGAATTCCAACTCCAACTATGCCATATATGATGATTTTTCTTATATATTAATTTGTTAAATCTTTTATGTTATTATTACATTGTTTTTGCTTTAAGAATAAATATATAATGAATAAATTAAAAATAATAAAAATTAAGTAAATGAATAAGTAACTAAATAGATAAATAAATAAATAATGCATTATATTCTCTGCAAGGAATTTAAATTGATTGAAGATAAGTACTGTTTTGTTGTGTCTTTGGTATATATTACAATATCTAGTATATAGTTAGGCTTTAAGTATTTTTTTATTTAGTCTTAATCTTCTTCAGTCATATGTAAAAGTCTCATATGAAACTTTTTTTTTCACATTTGTTTTTAAAACTTTGAGTCCCAGAGTTTTTTCTTCCTCCCCATCCCCTTCCCCCAAATGAAAAGAAACATCTGAAATTACAAAAAAAAAAACTTTCCATAAAAATCATGTTACAAAGAAAAACATGGGACATCCCCCACCAAGAAAAATCTTCAAGAAAATGTAAGTAAAAAAGTGTGCTTCAATCTTTATTCAGACACAATTTGTTCTTTCTCTGGATATGGATAGCCCTTTTCATTATAAATTCTTCAGAGAAGGCATGGATCATTCATTGCATTGCAGGATCACTGTGAGATCATCTGACAACATGGCTATTACTTTGTACATAGTACATTGACCTCATATAGCACTTCTCAGGTTTTTTTCATTTCATACTACTCATCATTTCTTACAAAACAATCATATTCCATCATAATGATATAACCCAATTTATTTAGCCATTCCCCAATTGATGGACATTCCCTCAATTTTCAACACCTTGCCCTGATAAAAAAGTTGCTATGAATATTTTTGGACATGCAGGATCTTTTTCTTTTCTTTTCTTTTCCTTTTTTTTTGTTAATCTCTTTTGGGATTCATGCCTGGTAGTGGTATTATTAGGTCAAAGGATATACATGATTTTACAGCCCTTGGGGCTTTATATCTTTTGATCATTTATTAGTGGCTCTTTTTAAAAAAATTGTCTTAGTCCCCTATATATTAGAGAAATGAGGCCTTCATCAAAGAAACTTGCTTCAAAATTCTTTTCATAATTACTATTACTATTTCCCCCATTTATTATGCTCTATCTGTCCTTTCATCCTGTACCTCCTCAGGTAAAAACCTCAAAAGGGTTTTAATCTTTCACCAATATGCCCTCATTCTCTTTCTCATATTTCTTTCCCTTCCTACTTTCCTACAGGGTAAAGTAGATTTCTAAACCCATAGTGAGTGTGTATATTATTTTCTCTTTGAGCCAATTTTCACAAGAGTAAGGTTCACTCACTCTATCTCTTCTCCCCCTCTTCCCCTCCATTTTTAAAAGTTTTTATTACTTCTATTGTGACAGATGATATATGCCATTTTATCTCTCTCCTTTCTCCCCATACTTTTCTCTCACCCCTGAATTTTTTTAGACATATTCCTTCTAACTTCCATAGTAATGAGAAACGTCTTATAAGTTACAAGTATCATCTTCCCTCATAGGACTCCAAACATCTAAACCATATTAAGTCCCTTATAATTTCCCTTTCTGAATTACCTTCTTATGCTTCTCCTGAGTACTGCATTTGAAAGTCAAATTTTCTATAAGGCTCTAGCCTTTTCATCGTGAATGCTTGAAAGTTCTTTCTTTTATTAAATACCCACCTTTTCCCCTGAAAATTTATACTCAATTTTGTTGGCTAGGGGATTCTTGGTTTCAATTCTATCTCCATTAATTTCTGAAATATCATATTATCAGTCCTCTGATTCTTTAATGTAGAAGATGTTAAATCTTGTGTTATTTTGACTTGAGTGTTTCTTTCTGGATTCTTGCAACATTTTCTCCTTAATAATTTTTGGGAGTTTCAGAATTTGGCTATAATATTTTTGGGAGCTTTCATCTTGGGATTTCTTTCAAGAGGTGGTTGGCAGATTTTTTTTAATTCCCTATTTTAACCTTTGGTTCTAGAACATCAGGACAGTTTTCCTTGATAATTTCTTGAAATATGATGTTGAGGCATTAAGTAGACCAATACTTTTTAAAATTATCTCTTCTGTTTCTATTTTCCATGTCAGTTGTTTTTATTTTTTGATATTTTTTTCAGTAACATATTTCAAAATGTTTAAAATTTTTCATTCTTTTGGTTTTGTTTTATTGTTTCTTGATTTCTCAGAAATTCATTAGCTTCTATTTATTCAATTCTAATTTGTGAGGAATTATTTTTTTCAGTGAGCTTTTATACTTTCTTTTCCATTTAGCCATTTTTGTTTTTTAAGGCATTCTTCTCATTAGCTTTTTGTTTTTCCTTTTACAAATTTTCCTTCCCAATTTTCCCTCTCTTTCTTTCTCTTAGTTGATTTTCAAAATCCTTTTTGTACTCTTCTATAGCCAGAGAAAAATTTTTATTTTTTTCTTGGAGGCTTTGAATGCAGGACCCAAAACTTTCTTATCTTATTCTGATTGTGTATTTTGACCCTCCTTGTCACAATAGTAATTTTCCATGATCAATCTATTTCTGTTTTGCTCATTTTCCAAGTCTATTACTTGA
>JAJPUD010019492.1:0-15883 GCA_023553655.1 Myrmecobius fasciatus | reverse complement strand
AGGTAGCATGATCTGTGGAGATGAGTGACCTGGAACTGTGGGGAGTGTGTGTTAAACAAAAGACTCTTTCCTGAGTGCTAGTGCAGAATCTTCCTTCTGGATAACTGTTCCACCACCTTATTCTTTAGTCTGTGGGCTGAGATCTCGAGATCCACTACTACCACTGAGGCTGCTCAGTTTTTGCAACTACTACCATTATAGCCACTGCTGATTCAGTGGCTCCCAAAGCCTGTTCCTGATTTGCTGGTTTCCCAAAGCTGTCTCAGCCTACTGAGACAAACATTCCCTGCAGACCATCTAAGTCATCTTTGGTGGCTGGGACTGTGGCTGGGACTGTGGCTGATATCCCACCCTGGTACAATAGACTTTCTCACTGACATTCTAAGTTGTCTTCAGCTGGAAAATGTTCTACTCCATATTTTGTTAGGTTCTGACACTAAACTTTTTGTAAAATCATTATTTAAAGGAAATTTGGAGAGGTTTGAGGAAGAGCTCCAGAAAGTCCCTGCCTTCACTCCACTATCTTGACTCTGCCCCCTTTTTAGCATTTAAAAAAATGAATATTTGAGAGCGACTTCAAAGCACACACACACATATATATATATATATACACACATACATGCACATAGACACTATATGTATATATGCAATCATGTAATATTCCAACCTATATATTGTGGGTAAAGTTTCAAATGACATATATCAGAGCTCAAAGGGATCTAATGGGTCCATCAGTCTAATCTCTTAATTTTAAACATGAAGGAATCAATGTCATAGATAACTCTGTCCCATACCAATCACATGATTCTGAGAATGATTGATGCTTCATCTCTCTACTTGGGGAACAAATGAGACCCTGAAATACGGGTTTGCCTCAGTAAAGCATAGGATGTGACAGATGCAAAACATAAAGTTCAATCTTAGCTAGAAGACTGTCTGTTCCAAGGGAGTCAGAGGTAGAGAAGAGAGGTTGTATGTAATTTCAGGAAATGCTGGCAATTGCTTTTGTGAAAGTATCTTTTGTTGCCTAAAATTTACAGCGATCAGCAACTTTCTAACCTGGGCCTCCAATTAGGGAATGATCTCTTCTGGTCACTACAAAAAAAGTGAAAGCATTTCCATTTCATTAATGTTGTACTGAGCCATCCTATTGTCATGAGATGTAAATGTTGCACCCAATTTAATACTTAGCAAGAATTTTCCGACTAGAGTTTATATCACCCGAATTTAAATATCATTTCATGGTGAAAGTGCTCTAAGTGCAATACTTTTCTGCCTGGATTGAAACCACTTTACCAAATGAATTTTCTTTTCTTCTCACTTTTAAACTTCAGCGAGTTTTACAAGCATTAAAGGAAAAAAAAATCAATCAGTGTAAAAACATTTTGTTTGGTTTAGTAATTAAATATGTCCAACAGGATATTCATTTATTTGTTAAATCTATATTTATTAAAGGCATGTTGTGTATTAAACAACATACTTTTATTAAACACATAATTATGCTAGGAACTATTCTAGGCAAGGGTTTTAAAAGCCAAAAAAAAATATAGCTGAAAGAGCTTATGTACTAATACAAGTACTTTTGGGTGGGGGCAGGAGGAGAGCACTGGCAGCTTGGGATAGCAGGAAACATTTTAAGTACAAGATTTTGCTTGAGTAGATTTTGAAAGAAAAGAAGAGATTTGTCAGGATGGAGATATAGGAATATCTTCCACTCATGGGATACAGACAGTACAAATGGACAGAATCAGCAAATACAGTCAAGTATGAGATAGAGCAAGAAGGCCAGTTTGGCCAGAATATAGTCAGACACACTGTAACTGTACTCTAACATAGTGATATTTTGATATTCTTTGAGAACAAAGGACAACGACCAGTCCTTATGACTCCCAAGCTTAATATTCTAACTAAATCTAGAACTTTAAGCTTCCCCTCCAATATACCTTTTGATCATGTTTCACCCCAGGCTTCAGAATGATGCATTTAACTATTAAACTTTTCCCTCAGGTTACACTACAGCAGCATATGACATCTGTTTTTGTGTTTGTTTCTGTGTGTGTATGTGTGTTTTGGAAGGGGTGGGTTGGGATAAAGGGAAGGCTTGTCACATTGGGAATAAGAAATAAAATGAAATTCAATTTCTGCACTAATAAAATTGTTGTGAAGATAAGCCATGTTGTAAAGGATAATTAACAATTAATTAATGAACATTTACTGAGCACTTACTCTGCAAGATACATAAAATGTCAGACATAAGATTTTTCACAAAATTGTGAACTGCTTATGGTTCCTTACAAAATTTCCCTTTCTTTTTAAAAATATATATATTTATAATATATTGACAAGTTTATGTTTACTGTTGATTGCAGAATTCACAATAAAAAAGTGATATGAGGCAAAAAAAGTAAGTCATAAAATTGGTCTCCTGAGATTTTACAAAATAGGAAATGGAAAACCTAAGATGCCAGGATTTGCCTAAAGCCACAGAGTCTATTAGTGATAGATGTGGGAACTGATCCCAGGTCCCCTAACTAAATGTTTAGGGTTATTCCACTTAACAAATATCAAATTAATAATAAAAGGTTATGTATGTAGCATTTTAAAGTTCACAAGTTCCTACCCTCACAAGAAAGCCATGAGATACGTAGTGCAAATATACTCTTGGGTTATTAATGAGTAGCTTGAGGGATAACTGGTGAAACTCAGAGGGCTTAAGTCACTTTCTAGAGGATAACACAGCTAGTAGTTGTCAAAGAAAAGGTTTTCTCATCCATCCTCAGTCCAGCACTATTTCAGAAAGACCAAAAGAAACCACTATAGGTTAGGATCTTACAGAAAGGCTTTTTATGAAAGTAATGGGAATTCAGATGAGCATTGGTCTATTTAAACAGGAGTAGAGGAGGACAGAGAGGAGGGATTGAAGGAAGTAGTAAATGATATGAGCAAAAGCACAAGGATAATTGATCATTGAGGAACCATGTTAAAAACCAGTTTGATTGGAATGGATGGCTCATATCCAGGAGAACTAGAATAGGATATTAGAAATTCAGAGTGGATTTAGATGATTGAAAAACTTCAATGAAAAGATATGGAAGTTGGATTTTAAAAAGATAAATTTCCAAGTCATCATTCACTATGAGCTTTATTATAAATTGCATTTCACTGTGTTATATCTTTACCCTGCTTCTGAGAGTGTTCTAACAATGAGACAAGCTTCGTATATATTTCATATCAGAGTAGCTGATCAATCATCAATTATTTATTGAGTGCCTACTATGTGACTGCTATTTATATCGAAGAATTGGTAGAATTCAGAGTAATCCTCTACTCTTGATGACAAATTAGGTGCCAAATAGAATTCTGCTATTGATTGAAAGTCAGTTTTAGCTTGAAAATTTAGCCCAGGATGGTGCCATTAATCTGCCTACCTATCTCAGAATATCTATGATGTCTATCACTCTAGTTCCTATAAGAATTAAAGTAATGGTTGCTTGGCTCCATTTCAGTTTTGCCGAAATCACTCTGCCTCTCTATTGCTTTCCTATGAGGATTTAATCAACTCCAAGTTCGCTGATACATCATAAGAAGGGGATTCTTTTGCTCTGTCTTGTTACTCTACTAAGGCTGGGTCTGCAAGAAGAAATATTAAGGTACATTAGTCAGTTAAGTTTTATAGCAAGGTTGCACAGAAATCATCCCTGGCAGAATTGTCTAATAGAATCTTAAAGCCATCAGAGTAAGATGGGAGTATATTCCATGTACTTTTGCAAGAAAGATTTTCCTAGAACACAAAGTAGAGACAGGACTAGGGGTGGGCAAAGTAGGAACTCTTTTATGACAACACAAGGAGAGCAATAAAAGACAACATTTTTTTGTATGTCTTGGCCCATTTGCCATGCTATCAAGGGTATGCTATTTAAAAACAAAAGAATGGAACCTTCAAGCATCTTACTGGGTTAAACACCAAAAATGACTGAAAAATCTTGTTGTATCCCTGTATTGGGAGATGCCCCCCACTTCCCACTCCCTCCTTCTCATTTCTTTTATGTAAAACTAATCCAGGAATTGGTGAGAGGTGAGATTCACTGATCTAACCTTAGAGGGTTGACATGAGACAAAAGAGCTTAATCAGATCCATAGGTCTGTTGCTGTTCTATTTCCTTGATATTGTAAGGCATACTATTTTAATTGGATTATTCCTGTTCTTTCCTACTGATACGAAGTCACTGTGATTTATTAACATATGCAGAGAAGTAGAAAATTCCTGGTACTTTTAGTAAGACTGGGTCAAATGAGCTAATGAGAAAAGAACTTGGGAGTAATAGGGAAAGCTAGTCCCCTGTAAGGGTTTGCAACCTTCCCCTTCACTATACCATATTATGCTGTGAAGGCTGAAAGGTAAAATAGTAAAGGTTTCTGCTTCAATTTCAACATTCTAAAGATAAACTAAAGATTGTTGAAAGTAATTTACCCAAAAGCTAAGGTGGTTTCCTGATTTCTACTTGTGTCCTTTCTATTATATCAGCTCATTTGAAGTTTTCAAAAATTGTATTTGTCCTCTTTTGTACTGTTTCTTAAGGTGACCCCTCTTTCATAAAATGGTCATCTAGAATGATTGAATCATTTTCCAACTGGATGTATTATTCTGTTTTTTCTTAGTCTTTACTAAGTCCCAGAAACTCTATTGGGAAAATTCCTCCCATCAACCTTGGTACTCTAATACAAGCCCACCCTTTGTCCCTCAGATTGGAGTGTGGAACTCCAAAATTGCAATCATTCAAGTAAACAGATATTAAGTATATACTACTTGCCTGGAACTGTGGAATACACAAAGACTTTATAATCTGATAGGGGAGAGAAAAAATGCAAATAATTATAGGTACGTGCCTGCACTATTTTGACACTTCTCTGATATTGCCATCATTCCCAAAAGTCTGATAACCCCTTCTCTTTTTCCCCCTTTTAGTTTGTGTGTATGTATGTATGTGTGTGCATGCTATTTCCCCCCTTTTAGATGTGTGTGTGTGTGTGTGTGTGTGTGTGTGTGTGTGTATGTAGTGTAGTGTGTTATTCTCTTTACATTAAAAGATCCTTGAAGGCATGGTCTGTTGTTTGCTTACTTTTTTGGAGGGGAGGGATGGGGGATTAATTGACTTTGCCCAGGTTCATATAGTTAGTAAGTATTCACACAACAAATAAGTGTTAAGTGTCTGAAGTCCAATTTGAACTCTGGTGCTCCTGACTTCAGGACCTGTGCTCTATCCACTGTACCATGTAGCTGCCTTGGTTGTTTCTTTGTTTGTTTGTTTGTTTGTTGTTGTTGTTGTTTTTGTTTTCTTTTATGTATCCCCAACACTCAGCACAGAGCTTAGCACATAGTAGGCACTTAATAAATGTTTATTGACTGACTGAAAAAAATAACTCTAATGAACAAGATAGAGCCTTAGAATGAAAATAATAATAATGATAATGATAACAATAACTCACATTTATATAGTACTTTAAGGTTTATGAAATGCTTTACATGTGTTAGCCTATTGGAGCCTCATGATTCTATCAGTTTTATAGATGAGGTAAATGATGATGAGAGAAGTTAAGTGCTTTATCCAGTATCACAAAGTTAGTAAATATCTGCATTGGGCAATTTTTCAGACCTAATACAAATCTCTGTCATAAGGGATCTCAAATAACATGAATTATATAACACATGATTATTTTTATTAGACCAGATATGCTGTTTCTTTCTCAGTCTATCAACATTTATTAAGCACTTATTGTGTGCCAAACAGTGTGCTAAATTCTAGAGTTTCAAAGAAAAGGGAAAAGCCTTCAAGATACTCACAATTAAATGAGGGAAGATAGCACATGAAACACATGAAATTCAAAAGGGTTAGAGATGAGGAAGGTGTCTGGTTTACAGGATGCAAAGATGATGAATCTACTCTGAAGTGAAATAACGAGATTACTAAAGTAGACATTCTCCTTAAGGAGAGATTTTGAGATCACTCCCAGATATCTATCCCCTTACTTTCTCCCATCAGAGAGAGGGAAAGGTGTTATGGGCAGGGGCTCCTGAGAAGTTGTGCTTTTCAGAGTTAATGTGATTTTATAAGATAAGTTTGTTGAAATCCAGAAAGCTACCAGGTAGGAAATGATGGCATCTCACTGCACCACAGATTATCTAACATGATTATTTCATTAATAGAGTAGATGTATTTTATTTGAAATTATTTCATTGATAGAAAAAAAAAAACATTTCTAATGAGTAATTTCCCTGCATCTGTTCTGAGCTTTGTACTATAGGTTTAGAGAATTATATAAATCACTGAGAGTTTAATTAACTTGCTAGGTATAACACAGCCAATATCTGTCAGAGAAAGGACTTAAACCAAGATCTCTCCATCTTCTACATCAGGCAAATGTTCAGAATATATTATACTCCGGGTTACCACACGCCGTTTAGATAAGTATTAGAGATAGATATAGGCTTCTTCATTAAGTGATGGAGAGTTTACAATGTGTATTTCCCTTGTTCAGTCAATAGCAGCATTAATTAATCTTCTCTATCTATTTCACCTGGGAGTGCCAATCTTGAACTTTGTTTTTTGTTGTTGCCCTGCCACTCTTTTCTCTGCACCCTTATGGTCTAGTTAAAACAGTTTGCTACCTAATAATGGGTACATAGCTTACTTTCTACTTCCAGTTGCACATCTGCTAAGTGAAGAAAACCCTTGTTGATGGTGATCTATTGGGGACACATGGGAAACAATATTGGAAACATGTTCCATATGACTGTTAACCTAACCAAAGCACTGAGGTTGATTAAGGGGTTGCTTTGTTGTTAATTGTTGTTTTTCCTCTCAATAAGCAATCTAAGGAACTGTACTTAATAATCCGATTAGAGGGCATTTTTGTGCTACCATTGATTGTAACCAGAGCACATTTGGAGTTTTAGTCTACAGGATTTTAAAGTGAAATATGTCCCCACTGTTTCAGAGAGCAACTCTATTTCTCTTTGCTGTTGGTCTTAGATTTTGTGCAATTAAGTGTGAAAAGATTCTACCCTGATTAAAAAAAAAAGAGTTGAAGAAGGTAATTAATCTTCATTTTGGTTCAATCTGGGGATTTTTGATAGGGTAGGTTGACAATTTAAGTCATTTCCAAAGAGGTTTTTCTTATGCAGATTTCATATTTCTCTTATTTTGATTGATATTTTTTGTTTTCATAACACCTTAATTTTCTAATATATTCATATCCCCTCTTCTGAAAGCCATGCTTGTAACAAAAGTCAAAAAAGAAAGAAAAGAAAAACACTTGCATGAGTCCCATTGCTACATTAGCTGCTAAAGTCCCATAGCTAAATTAGCATGCATGATATTCCAGTCCGGTAGTCTCTCATCTCTGGAAAGGAGGGAGGGTAAAAATGATGTATTTTCAACTCTTGCTCAATCACTTTTGATTATCTCCCCCCCAATAAATATCTTAAATACTCTCAGCTCCCTAAAAACAAAGACTATATTTTAGATTAACTCTTTATATTTCCTTGGACTAAGCAGAGTGCCCTGCATAGAACAGATGCATAAATAATGTTTATTCAGTTTACTAGAAAGGAAAACAACAAAATTCTCTGAATCTGCAATTTATTAGCTATGTGAAAATGGATTTTTTTTGGGGGGGTAAAATAGTTGAACTAGGTAATTTTCTCCCACCTTGATTTTTTTTTAAAGTAATGATTCTGACTGAGAAGTGTTCATTTTATATCTTCATTCAGGATCCATACATGTCTTCTCCCCACTCCAGAGAACTGAAAATTACCCAGTTGATAAAGAATAAGTATATATGACCGAAATGTTGACTTTTTTAAAGCCTAGAAATAGCTGGGGACAGCAACAAAGTGAATTTTCTCAAAAGTACACTTAAAGAATGTCAGCAAACCCTGAACTCCCAAGAGGAGGTCTGGACTCAGCTTCCAACTGGCCCCTACGTTCCTCCCTTGACTGCCAAGGCAGTGATCAATTTCTTCTAATTATACTCTCTACCTTAGCGACATTTCTTTGGATGCATCTCTTCACAGAATGCTAAACTCCTTCTCAGCTGAAAGCAGTCATTTGATGAATCAGCATCCCAGGACTTTTCAGTGACAGCTGTCAACCAGATTCAAATTACAACCTCCATATCAAGAGATAAGTTTCCACACTTCCAAGTTGGTCACTGTTGTCTGCATGTTCTCTTAATCTTCTTTTACTAACACTGGAGCATCATTGAGTAGATATATAATCTGTCCCTCTCTGTTTCTATCTCTGTCTCTCTTTCTCTCTGTCTCTCTCAATCTCTGTCTCTACCTCTCTGTATCTCTGTCTCTTTCTCCCTGTCTCTTGTCTCTGTCTCTCTGTCTCTATATCTCTCAATCTTTCTCTTTGTCTCTCCCTCCCTCTCTCTCTCTCTCCCTCTCTCTCTCTCTCTCTCTCTCTCTCTCTCTCTCTCTCCCTCTCTCTCTCTCTCCTTCTCCCTGTCCCTCTCCCTCTCCTTTCTCTCTCTCTCTCTCTCTCTCTCTCTCTCTCTCTCTCTCTCTCTCTATCTCTGGCTCTCTGGCTCTTGTCTCTGTCTCTCTCATCAGAATGTCTCTATTTCTGTCTATATTTCTCTCTGCCTCTGGCTCTCTGTCTCTATCTCTATCTTTCTGCCTTTCCCTTTCTGTTTCTCTCTCTCTCTCTCTCTCTCTCTCTCTCTCTCTCTCTCTCTCTCTCTCTTTGTGTGTGTATGTGTGTGTGTGTGTGTGTGTGTGTGTGTGTATCTTTCTCAGCCATCCAATTACATGACACATGAAGAATGGAAGTTTCTTAGTTCCTGGAATCTTTTAATGTAGAAATGTGGGAATGGATAAAAGTGTAGGAAGAATTCTAAAATGAGTCAATGGACCAAAGTGAATTTCAGAAAAATATTCACTTTCTTTTTTTATAACTATTTGATCTTTTATCCCAGCACTTTTCAGTCCTAGGGTGCTGATTAATTATCAATAATGAAGATACTGTGTTTAAATGCCCAATGATGGGAAATGAACTGCTTCTCAAGGCAACCTGTTTCATATTTGGACAGCTCTGTTTGGAAATAGGTTGATATCCTGTATTTGATATGCCTTTTTTTTTTTTTTTTGCTACTTTTGCTCATTGTTCTTTAAATCAGGTCTCTAGAGCTTTAAAATTCTTATCATGAACTGTATATCTCATCCTTTTCTGAGTTTGGAATTTTGCTAAATCTGGAGCATACTTCTTCACTTGCAACATGAAAATACTTAAAGGTCATATTGGTCCATATAGGAGCTCTTTGGGAGTTCTACTGAAGGTCTTTTTAGAGTCATCCCTGTCAGCATTGGAAGGGGCCTTAAAGGTCATTCTACATAACCCTTTCACTTTACAGAATATCAAACATTTATCGAATAAGAATATGAACATTTTCATGAAGACCACCTTGGTCCAAATTCTTCCCACATTTTATACGGTCATTTTTCCAAAGAGACTTTGATAGCTTCTACTAACATGAAGTTTTCTCTCTACAGTAATTTTGGGGAGCCACATTTGGATAATGAGGGGATAAACAACTGTGGAGAATGAGGAAAAGATTAGAAGCAGTATTGCTGTGTTATGGTAGAAAAGACATTGAGAGTCAGGGACATTGGGTTCAAATCTCTCATCAGACACTAGCTAGTTGTTTGATCCTGAAAAAGTCATGTATCCTCTCTGTGCTTTAGTTTTCTTCATCTGCAAAATGAGGTCATTAAGCTTGATGGCCTCCCAGGTCCTTTACAACTATTAATCTATGATCCTCTGAAGTTGGAAGTTCTAATAAGAGGGAGAATGTTTTTGCTTTTGGCAATGTTGAAGCTTTCTAATACTGAAGAAAGAATAGAATAAAAAATTCTAAGTCAGGACAGCTCCATCTGAGGACAAAGAGCAGAATTTGGTTTATTAAATCAACTTATTTAAATAATCTCCTAGATCAAGGATTCTGAAACTGGGCTCTGTGAATTTTTTGAAAATATATTTTGGTAATCATTTAATCTAATGTAATTTGCTTTGCAATCCCATGAATTTTTTTATGCATTAAAAAATCTCATTCTAACTAAGGAGTATTCGATCTTCCACAAACTGCCAAAAGGTCCTTGATTTATTAAAACCAAAAGCAAAAACTTAAAGACTCTCTTAATTTCTCATTAAGCTGCAATTTGAATTCCTTCATGGTCTACAAGAAAACTTTTCTTGCTGAAACATCATTTTAGTCCTGGTATTCATATTTCAGCTTAACCTCAACTCCTGAGCTCTATTCCTCTGATTGGCTTCACCCAGGACTGTGTTTCAAGGAGGGTGACAAGGACCACCACATCTTTATTTCTCACAAAATTTCTTGTGTTTATTCCTCCCACACACCTTTTCAGCTTCTCAATTAAATATAGGTTCCCTAACATTACGGACTATCTTTTGTTTTGCTTATATTTACCTCGGAAACACTGAGCTAGCTCTGGCACTGTGGGTGTCAATTTCATTATCAATGTGAACATTCCTGGAAATTATACTTCCAAGATAAGAGAATTTATCCATAGCATTCAATTTTTCATAATTTATTGTATGTGATAGTTCCACGTATGGATGGTGTGGTGCTGGCTGATAGGGGACCTGCATTTTCTTGGTGTTAACTGTTAGGTCAAAATTAGCACAAGTAGCAGAGAATGGATCCACACTTTGTTGCATCTCCGCTTTGGAGGGTTCATTGAGTACATAGTTATATGCACCAAATGTTCTATTCCAAATGTTCATAGGAATTATTTGTGTCCAATGGCTGAGTATTCAAAGTTCATACTGGTCTGAGCAGTCATACTCTGACATACTATTACTTGACTCTAACATAGTGATCTCATTTTCGTTCTCTTCAAGAACAAAAGACAGCAACCAGCCCCTAGTTTTTAATAGAGTTCATTGCACACAGTAAGTACTTAATAAATATTTCTTTTTTCTCTAATTGTTAAGAACCCATCCTAGAGTTTTCAACTTAAATTAAAAAAATTCATTACCAGCATAAAAAAGGATTGGAGAAATTCAGAATAGAAAATGATCTCAAAAGAAAGAATCTCAGATCTAGAAGGAACTTTCTAATATTATTTTAGAGGTGAAGATAACTTTAAAGATCATCTATTTCAGAACTTTTTTTTACAAGGAATGAAGGGAAGACTGGAGTAAGGATTTATTAAGTGCCTACTATATTCCTGGGATTGGACTAAGAGTTTTGTTTTTATTTTTGTTTTTGTTTTTAATTTAATTGTACATACAATGAAATTGCGATAGCAAAAAAAAAGGAAAAGAAAAAAAAAGATTCAGTGGGTCCCTGCATATTAAAGAGATCACTAAGCAGTCTTGAAAAGTGTTTAATATCTTTTACCTTTTCTGCATTTTAATAAGCTAAAGAACTATATATCCAACTTACCAAAATTTGTTATTTGTGATTATAAAAGTTGTTATATCCAACATTGTGGATCCATTACTTGCTCCCATCAGTTTAAAGCACAGTGGTTGAATAGGGAGATTGTAATTAAATGGAAGGATAGCTCACTGCTTCTCCTTGATAAGGAAAATTAGAAAAAAAAAGTTGACAGACTGAAGTTCACCCAAAATTCTACCGATTATGTAGTAAGATTTTCTAAGCAAATTATTTTTTAGACTATGAAATAATTATCATTAAAATTTCCTGAAAAAGTCAAGGATTTGCCACAACAAGAAAACTAAAAGAGGCTAGAAATTGTTATAGCAACAATTTGAATATTTGCCAAGGAGAGAAAGTAAGGTCAAGGACAAAACTGACATAAAATACAAACCCATTTATGACACTGTATATAAATATTGTAGAAGATTAAGAATATTGAAAAATAAATGGAAAATAATCAATCACTAAACATTTATTAAGCATTTAATATATTCTAGGGAAAGTGCTACGTGCTGGGGATACCAAAAAAGCTGAAACATAATCTTTGCTTCCAAGGAACTCAGGATTGAGTGGGAAAGAAAACATGGAAACAAATATGTACAAAACAAGGCATATATAGGATTAAAAGAACATAATTTAGAAAGGGGAAGCATTAAAATTAAGAGAGGTTGAGGAAGCCTTCCAGCAAAACATGGGATTTTAGTTGAGACTCAAGGAATAAGTTCCATTGGAGGTAGGGGTGCATTCTGGGCATAAGGTATAGCTAAAAAGAATGTCAGGAGACAAGAAATGAATTATCTTTTTAATCAAATAGCCAGGAATCAAGTGATGCTGGGTTAATTAGCATGTATTAGGGACTACACTGGAAAAAAACACAGTAAAAACACTGGAAATATAGGAAAGGGATAGCTATGAAGGCCTATGAATGTCAATCAGAACACTTTGTTTTGAGGCCTGTAGGCAAGATGGATATAGAATAAACATATAGAGTAACTTGGTAGGAAACTCATCTGAATCAGATCATACCAAAAACATTCAGATTTAAACATGGCAGGAAAACAACCAAAAGAAAATGAATTCAATATATGTATTCCAATATATATTTTCTTTATCAGTATCAAGAACTTGTATATTAAACTAACATAAGGGATTTATTTAGCTAGCATAGAACATATGTTAAGGATAAAGTAACATTTGGTTTTAGTTTTAGAATGGAGTGAGGTACAACATCCCTTAGTTCTTTGTAGAAACATGTATATGGTCAACAAAGTATGGTGACTTGGGTGATCTTGGGCACCCATTAAGTTTGAAATGGCTTGAATGCCATAGAGATGGAAATATGTCCTTAAATTAGCAGGGAATTACTTTAATGAATAAACTAATAATTGTCACAGAGACAGTTTTCTTGACTTTTAAGGAAAATTAATTTTTATTTTGGGGTGGGAGAGAGGCTTGGGCTGAACCCTGTTCTGGGAATGCTATGGTAGATATTAGTCCAATCAGAAAAAAAGAACAAATAGGATTGCATTTATAAAATTTTCCAAGTTGCTCCTTGGAAGCAAATTAACTCATTTTATAATGGATCTTTTCTTGGTGATTCTGTTTAATTGTGAATCTTAAAACATCTTATCTCCAAAGAATAAAAATTGTGAACAAGCTTAAAGACAAAAGAGATATGTGTGATGAACACATGCAAGTTGCAGCATATATCCAGTAATGACTTATCCACATAAAGTGACCCAATGGATAATATTGAGGATTATTTTAAAAAGAGATGATCAAGTCACTTAACAAGCACAAAGGGTCCTAGATGAATAGCCTGAATCCTGTGCTGGTTTCCAAGATATGGCATAGAAAAAAATCGAGATTTTTTTAACTCATATAAATATGAGTAAAATTTACTAAAAATAAGGAAAAATGGATGGATTTTGATATACACCAAAGTGGGAATACCCCTATCAATAATACTGATTCTGTGAAACAGTAAAAAAAAATGTAATGAATCATTGAATTGGAGAATAATTGAATCTCTAAGCTAGAAGGAATCTTAAAAATTGATTAATTGAATTAGCCAAGTGATTCATCAAAAATAGTGAATATTTGGAACCATCAAGTATGCCTCTAAAGTCTCTTCTAATATCATGGAAATGTCCAAGAGTCCTTGAAGATTTTCCATAAAATATCCAAATCTAAAAAGTTTTTAACAACCTGAAAAAAGTTTTGAAAATATACTCAGCAATATGTTACATGATCAGTTTTGTTGTTCTGTTGTTTTCAGTTGTGTCTGTCTCTCCATGACTACATTTGGAATTTTCATGACAAAGGTCTACAAGTATGACTTTTCCTTCTCCATTATGGTCAGTCTAACCTAATATAAAATAAAGTAGTGCATGACCAAAAGTTTATCCACTAGAAGAGAAATTCTTTGGGACAAAACATCTCATAAGAAGCTTAAAATTAAAGAGAATTTGATCTGTGTTAGTGAAAGGAGTGCTAATATTAATAAAAATCATGAACCATATAAATAATTGGAGAAGCTAAAATAGTAGAGTTCTTGGGAGAACTGGCTTCTAGTCCTGGCTCTGACAGAGTCACTACCATATGGATGTCAAATTTCTTTACTTACAACATTAAAGGATTGTATTGGATAGATATTACAGCCCCATTTCAACTCTAAAATTATATGAACCAGTGATGCTTTGAAATTAACCACTCACCTACCTGTCTTGGGGGTGATTAACAATTTCTGTCAGTAAAATAGAAAAGAATAGAGATTTCTTTGGATTTGTGATCAGGGCACCTCCAGGAGGATAGGTGAACTGCTTAACACATTGTGGGGGCTGGTGAATCCTTTATGCTCATCTACAAGGTTGCTGTAATTTCTCACTAGCTATCAATTGTTTGACAATGGGGTGTCATCAATCAGACTGAAATGTTCATTGCCAAGTGCATTCTATTTTTATATACCCATGAACTCACACATTTAGCAGTGACAGGGAGAAGTCTTTCTCCATAGGATAAGCAATGAATTGTGCACTTCATCAGAAATACATTATTTTAAAACATATTATTCAGAAATATCCTTTGCCACAGACTAAAAAAGCCTTTGAAAAATGTAATATATTACTTTTTAAAAACTGTTTTCTCTATGAAGGTTTGCCATAGAGAACAGATTAAAATGCCTGCTATTCTGCCATTTTATAAAATATGTCTTAGTAAATAGTCTTAAATCTGTCAAATATTGCAACCCAGTTTTATATTATATACTAGGAAAATGAACTCAATGGCAATATAATCTTACTTTCCAATATAACTGAACTCAGGAAAAGCATCTTAGGACGAATGCAGGCATAGAGAACAAATAAAATCTAAGTACTTAGATATAAAGGACTTTATGGTGGCATATACAACTTTTGATATTGGTATTTTTTCTTTTATTAATTCTTACACAAACCCTCAATCATATCTTTCTTTTTTAATTTGGTTTATCATTTTGGCCTTTTTTTCTGAACAGTGATATTACATTCTATAACCTTTTATCAATTGCTAGCTCAGGGTCATCCTTTTCTCTGAAAAATGTCTGGGGGCTCTGTTCAGCTATTAGTCTATTTATGTAAACAGTGAATGAAGTTCTCTATATCTCTGTGGTTTGCTGATATATTTCTTACAAAGGAGAATGTGTATAGGTTTTCCTAGATTCATATTTTAAAATAAAGGTTTTCAGAATTACTTAACTACTTCTTGAAATCTTTTTTGCTGGTAACTTTGTTTTTCAACTGCTTCCCTGTGAAGCCAGAAAGATCCATGTAGGATAACAAAACAGTCATTATAGCTGAAGTATGATGAGGTAGATTTGAAACTCAGATTGGTTACTTAGGAATTTGATTCAATGGAATCCAAGAGTTCTGAAGATGCTTAGACATCACCTAGTTAAACACATATTTTAAAATTTAACCCATCTCAGAACCTAATAGGGGCTAATAAAACTATCAGTCTTCTTTAAAAAACAAAAAACAAAAAAAACAAAAAAACAAAAACCAAAAATCTTCAAATATGGGGGAACTTCAAACTTTTTTCAGGAAGCTTTTAGAAATTTCTGATATTTAGAGAATTTTCCCTCTTTTTTCTTGATCTATAATGAGTTCAAAAATTGTGTTTGTTTTTGTTCTGTTTTTTGAGACTAAGGAAAATTAAGTTAATTCTCCTACATGTCTGATAACTTTATAATAGCTGCTTTCAATTTTATTCATTTTTTTTTCCTTTTTTTTCTTCTCCAGGATACATACATCCAGTACCTTTAATTGATCTTCCTTTTAAATGGTTTCAAACCCTTTCAATATCTAAGTGATCTTCCACCATACCTGCTCTAATCCATTAATGTGTGTGTGTGTGTGTGTGTGTGTGTGTGTGT
>JAJPUD010019491.1:0-26452 GCA_023553655.1 Myrmecobius fasciatus | reverse complement strand
CCTTCCTTCCTTCCTTCCTTCCTTCCTTCCTTCCTTCCTTCCTTCCTTCCTTCCTTCCTTCCTTTGGTCATGTCCTCTTTATGTTCCACAGGGGTCTCTGTTTCACCAGGTTTGGAATTATTTTCCTTTGCTTTTCAGTATTTATTCATAAATGTCTGAACTTGTTAGCTAGATCTGAAGATCATGTTTCTTTATTAATGTTTTCCCTGTAGATTTATCTGCTTACGTTCGGGGGTCTTTGAATTTCTTCTTCCTGAGATCTTTGAGAGTTTTTGTTTTTGCTTTTTTCCCCCCCTTATTTTCTTTTCTGACTTTCTAATTCCTTTCCCTCTAAGGTGTTCTCTGAGGTGGTTTCCCTGGAGGGTACATCTCAAAATGATTCATCCTCTTTGGTCTGAGCAATTCAGTTTAGATCTCTGCCCCAGATGACTTTTTGTGAAACATAACTGACCCCAGAAAGAGTTTACAGGGTATGAGATCAAGATTTATTTTAACACCAAGGTACAGGAAAGAGGAAGGCAGGAGTATGGTGTTGGGTTTTCCTGCAAGCTCATGTATTGGGTCATTGAGTTTTTACTGCAAGTCCATTTTTTATGTCCTTAAATCCGCTAGTATAGGGAACTTGAAGCTCAGGTTAGGTGGCAGTTCCTGGGTTTTTTCCTTTGATTATATTTAAACCTTTTAGATTTTAGATATACTAGACCATGGAGATAACTGAACTTGCATTTTTTTTGGCATATAACTTTTTTGTTTTAGAGAGGTTGAGAGGATCAGATAAAATATCTAGTTTATTTTTTTGGTCATGTGACTTTCCCCAACAAGTATACCTTTAATGAGAATTTGCAAAATAAGTATCTTTTGTCTCCTGAATTTCTAGGTTCCTCTCAATGCTGATGCCTTCCCTCTGAGACTGGCTCTAATTTGCTCTCTATGTATTTTGTGTGTACATAATTGTTTTCTTTCCCTTTGTAATGTGCACTTCTTGAGGGCAAACTGATTTTGCCTTTCTTTCTATCCTCAGATTTTAGCACAGGTTCTAGTACATAGTAGGTGCTTAATAAGTGACCCTTGTCACTTATTTTGTTTCAGAAAAAGTATTCTATCTTGTAGTATTCTACCATGATAATACTTCTTTCATAGTACAAGACCCTTTTCCCCAAATTAACTAATCAGAGACATCTTTAGGTACAAAGAGAAAGTATTTATTTAATCCCTGCAGGGAGAGGCCCACTAGCCATCCCAACTCCAGCCATGTACTCCTGGAACCTGCCTGCTTCCACTTTGTCCAAGTTTTAAAAGCAAAAGACCAGAGCCTTTTCATTGGAAAGTAACCCTCCTTGACCAATGGTCACCAATGTTGTCTGCTGCCTATGGGTCATGTCACTTCCCATGAGTGTGACTGGAGGGCCTAATTTGAGACCTCTTGATTCCCTACAACCTAAGGTCGAAGACTGGGAATAGGGATCATGTGACTGCCTGAAACCTGAGCTCCAAGACCTCACCTTCCTCCTCTAGGTACAGGGATCATGTGACCCAAACCCAGTCTCAATACTGAGAAATTTTTCATCTAATCCATCTCATTCAATAGATATACATATATGTATATATACACATCTAGAATAAGTATTATAAATCATATTCCTCTCATTATCATCTTATTAAAACCTTATCAGGTAAATTGCTATATGCTTATCTACTCAGGGCACACATAAACCAGAGTTGTAAAATTTTAAAATATTTTTAAGCCATGAGAAAACATTCTTTTGTCCCTTTTTTCCATTATCTCCTCCCCTCTCTACTCCTTCCAAAATATGTTGTAAGGATTTTTATGGGAAAGTATAAGTCTATGTAATATTTGTTTGAATACTTTCAATTCTTTAATGGCTCTTCAGCTGCCAGTTTCCAGCCTTCATCTCTAAAAAATCTTTAGACTGGCACTTAAACTATTCTGAGCTCTTTGAGCAAATATCATATTAAACTTCTATTTCCTAATCTCTCCTGGAATAAATAGGTACTATGGCTATTCTTCTCTCAACTCCTAGTCCTTTGAGGCCTAATTAGGAGTGCAGGAATGTTTCCACTAAATTGCTGGTTCAAAAAAAGGAGTCTTCCTCACTTAGAGGAAGTACTCAAGCAAAAAGCCCTTAAGTCTCTCTTCCTTCTCTTATGAAAATGGCCATGCCTTTTGAGATAGAAATGCACTTATTTTACTCTTGTGTTTTAGAGTTACTAATGTTTGTACTAAGCTGCATTATGCTTAGAATTATACTTTCATGATATTCTAGATAGATTGATATAAGAAATCTTCCTACTTCTCATTTTAAAAAATTGCTTTGGGGGAGTAAATGGCTTGGAAATAGATAAACACCTTCTTTCAAATATCTCAGATATTCTAAAGAAATTTCATAATCCCCAAAATTGTAATTTTTCATGGAGAAATCTCTTTTGGGGAAAAAACCTACATTTCTCTTCCAGTTCACATACTGTGACACAGATACTTTTATGATTCTGGTGGTTATTACTTGATAGCAAGAGACTCATTTAAGAACCTGTTTTTAGTTATAAGACGATTATGTTAACATCCTGTTAATTGTGAGTAAAGATACAAGTAATTAATAATAGGTGACATTAATAATACTTTAATACTTAAAAATTAAATTTTATGGAAATGTTGAAGTAGAGGTATTTGTCCTTTCAGGAAAAAGTGGGATGAGAGACGTTAGGAGAGGTTTCCTGGGAGAGGTTTGAACTGGATAGATGTGAGATAGGTTGAGAAGAGAGGTTAGAACGAAAAAGTAGGAAAGTGGGATTGTAGATAGGAATTTTAAGGCCCAGTTTTGTTTGTGCAAAGGTCTGAAATAGTGGATTCTATCTCATCCTCAAGCCAGTTTGATCTAATTCCAGTTTCTCAGAGTCCCAAAGGCCCATTTGTAGTCCTTGGATTAAATGTAAATATCTTAAGTATTCATTTGAAGCATTGGACTGGTGGAGAATGTTGCAATTCCCTAGAGAAAAGAATGTGGATGGTGATGTATTAACCCTAAATCTCTCAAATTAAGGAGACATTAAGTAGTTGCTTTCTATACTTCCTTTTAGGTTTTCATGTGGGTTTGTTTTTTTGGGTTTTTTTTACAACTCAACTGAGAAATTATCCCAAAGTTGATAGTTGTACACGATCAGTATCAGACCATGTTTCTTTCTTTTTTTTTCTAAGTAATTAATAGTTTCCATTTTATTGCAGACCATGTTTCAAGACAGTGTTTTTTTGTTTTTAAGAGGAAACTTTGTATAATTTGTTTCAATTATACTTTTTGGCTTAAAGCAGCTCCAAGCTCTTCTTGCCATAGAACTCACCCTTCAAATTATTGAAGTTGGACAACAAGCATTTAAAGAAGAAAGTTGTTTTGAAAAATCATTCTCCCTAGGTCTTTAGATTACATTTTAACTGACAGTGCAAACATTGGGATGAGTAAAATGCATGTCTGCTGTCAGAATGGAAACTGGTTTGACTTCTGCAACATGAATGATTTAACAATTGGAATAACATTCATATTTGAATTTTAAACAGCTCTAATAGTTCTGAGAGTTAAACTAAGAAATGGCAATTCAAATTCTAGAGACTGAGGTGCTTTTATGTGGCACTTGATTTTCCTACACTGTTTTTGGAATGAAGATTTCTGGTTGTCTTGTGCTGTTTCAGGGTGTTTCTTAGAGGTTCTTTGAGAGAAAATTGAATGGTAAGAGCTATGGATTTGTGAGTCCAATGGCTGAATTGAAATCCTGGTGCTCCCAAGGGACTTATCTGTGTGACCTTTTAGCTTCTTTGGTCTCAGTTTGCTATCTGTAAAGCAAGGACGTTGACTAAGTGACTTCTAAAGATTTTTTTTTTTTTTTTTTTTTTTTTTTGGTTCTGTATAAGCTGTTTCCCTAAAGAAGATAAAAGAATTAGGTTAGGAATTGGGGAGGGGAGAAGATTTAGTGCTTAGTAAATATTTATTGAGTACTTTGGTGGGTGTCCCTGTGGAGGTAAGCAGTGATTTTTTTTTTTCACCCGTATTAGTAAAAACTTATCTTTAGTGCTTTGAACTTGTGGCAAGAAAGAAATTATGTGTAAATATTGTAGCAATGGAAACATGGATGTTTAATCACCTAAATTCTTGAAGTCTGTCAATGGTGCAGTTTTCTGGTGGCAGGCCTGTTGGGCACTTATTGGGATTTCCTTTCATCCCAGCCCTAAACTGTGACCTAGGGTGAGGAAGAAAGAAGAGATACTTTTGCTGCATGTGATAAGGATTGCTATATTGAGTGCTGTGAGGCAGCTAGGTCAAGATTGTCTCTTAAGGTTACAGGATCAGAGGTCATCAAATCAGTTTGTCAGAACATGATCTTTGGATAGGCCATTTTGTTTTGCCTGTTTTCCTTTCCTTTTCCTTTCCTTTCCCTTTCCTTTCGTTTCCTTTCCATTTCCTTTCCTTTCCTTTTCGTTTCCTTTCATTTTCTTTCGCAGTTGGGGTTAAGTGACTTGCCTGGAGTCACATAGCTATGAAGTGTTAAGTGTCAGAGACCAGATTTGAACTCTGTTCCTCCTGAATTCAGGGCTGGTGCTCTATCCCGTTTTTATTTTGTTTTAAACGTTTTTGGTACCTGTAGGATCAAACACAAGTCCTTTACACTTTAAAAATGATTTTTAAAAAATTTTTGTCTCCATTTCCACTATCTCCTGTCCATCCACTCCCAGAGAGTAATCCCTCATAATGAATGACAGAAAAGGAAAAAAAAATGGGAGGAAAAGTTCTTTAAAAAACTATCCAACAAAACAGACATTTATAAAGTCTGACACTATATGCATAATTATACAATTCTGGTCCCTTGCTTCTTAAGTGGGGGAAATATCTTTTATCCCTCTTTGTGGCCAAGGTTGATTATTGAAGTTTTGCAGCACAGTTTCAATTGTTTTGTTGCTATTATTCTTTCCATGTACATTGTAATCATTGAACGGATTGCCTTCTTGGTGTGGCTTACTTAATTTTGTATCAGTTTATGTAAGATTTTCCATGTTTCTTGGTGTTATTCATATTAATTATTGTGGCACAATAATACTCCATTACATTAATGTGCTAGTTAGTTTAGCCACTTTAGTTATTAGGCAACTATTTTGTTTCTATAAATATTTTAGTATATATGAGATCTCTGTTTTTGTTAAACTTTTATCGGTGATCTTTTTTAATAGCATTTTATCTTTCCAAATACATGTAAAGATAGTTTTCAATATTCATTTTTGTAAGATTTTGTTACAAATTTTTCTTTTTTACCTCTCCCCCTTTCCAAGATAGCAATCAATCTGATATAGGTTAAATATGTGCAGTCCTTTTAAACACATTTCTATATTTGTCACGTGCTATGAGAAAAATCAGACCAAAAAGGAAAAAAAAAAAAAAAACAAGAAAGAAAGTAACAAAAAGGTGAAAATACTATGCTTTGACCCACATTCAGTCTCCAGTTTTCTGGATATGATTGACTTTTTCCCTCCCAAGTCTATTAGAATTTCCTTGAATCACTGCATTATTGAGAAGAGCCAAGTCCATCACAGTTGATCATCACATAATTTTGAAATTTGTTCTGGTTCTGCTCACTTTACTCAGCATCAATTCGTGTAGGTCTTTCCAGGCTTTTCCGAAATCAGCCTGCTCATCATTTCTTATAGAACAATAATATTCCATTACATTCATATACCAAAACTTATTTAGCCATTCCCCAAGTGATGGGCAGGCATCCAATCAATTTCCAGTTCCTTTACACAAGGGCCAGTGTTGAAGAATTGTCCATGTATATGTTTTGAAAAATAAAAAGCTTTAATAAAGAAAAAAAAATTTCTAGTTCCTTGCCACTACAAAAAGAACTGCTACGTGGTTTGCTTTTTTTTCTTTTTTAATATTTTATCTGTTTTTCCGAATGTTCAAGTTATTTAGCCAATGATATGCAAGGCACATACTTAATCAATATATGCCAATAATGTGGTTGGACTTGTCAGGTTATGCCCATATTGGAGAGTTCATCTTAAGTCTCCAATGTTTACTATTTAGTCAGTGACTTTGCAAACAAAATTAGCTTCTTGGCACCTAATTTTCCTAGGACTTCCTTATGATACAATGGGATTGCTTTTATTTTTCTTCAGAGGACATCCTGAAGTGATTATAGAATATAGATTTCTTTACTTTATCTTGTTAGTTTATTTTTAAAATTCTTATTTTTTCCTTTCTGAAAAAAGTAAATAGGTAATTACAATAGCTTGTATTTGATTAGCTCTTCAAAGTTTTAAAAGTGCTTTCACATGAACTATCTTTTTGTCCTAAAGAACAAATTTGTGCCCTGTTAAGTAAATATTATCTTCATTGGATGAGGAAAATGATGTTTGGAAAAATTAAGTGATTTGCCCAAAGTCACATGTCTAACAGTTGACAGAATAAGGACTCAGACTGGGATGTGTTTACCCCTAGATTTTTGCTGGCATATTCTTACAAATAGCATTGGGAAAAAGGAGCTCTGTTCTTTTTTCTTGACCAGGTTCAAAGATTGAGTAGACTGTTTTTTTCAAGTTTTTGAGGGGTCTGAGTGAAAAATGACTCTATAAGTTTACTTTGTGCCTTTTTTTTTCTTTTCTTTAAATACTTAGTAAAGTTTTTCTTTCTTTCTTTTTTTTTTTTTTTAAACCCTAATTATGTCTTTTTGTGATAGTCTAGCTGCCTATTTTAGAGTTCCTGGTTAGCTTAGATTGGTGATTTTGGGAATTAGGTGGTTAAAACATGTCCTTTGGAGAATTAACCTTGGGGTTCAGTTGTGGAAAACTATAACTTCCTTGAGGTAGTCCCGGTAATACATTCCTCTTCTACTTAGAATTCTTACCTCTTAAACATTTAGGGGAAAAAGTGATATGACAGTAACCAGTTTAGTCATACTATTTGGTGCCATTATTTAACCATTGTTGGATAATTCTTCTGGCAGAGTCCAGTTTTTTTTGTTTTTACCAAAATATTTCAAATTTATATATTTTAATAATAGCTTATTATTTTCAAAATACATGTAAAGATAGTTTTCAACATTCACCTTGCAAAATCTTGTGTTTCAAATTTTTTTCTCTCCCTTCCCTCCACCTCCCTCCCTTATACAATAATCCAATATAGGTTAAACATATGCAATTCTTCTAAATATTTTTTCACATTTACTATGCTGCACAAGAAAAATTATATCAAAAAAGAAAAAATAGAAAAAGAAAAACAAACAACAAAAAAAAAAAGGTAAAAATACTATGTTGTGATCCATATTTAGGCCCCATAGTCCTCTTTCTGGATGCAAATGGCTCTTTCCATCCCAAATGTATTGGAATTGTCCTGAATCACTTCAATTTTGAAAAGAACTACATTCATCAGAATTAATCATCATATCTTGTTGTTGCTGTGTACCAACCAGATTCCCAGAACTTCTTTTCAGAGCTCCGGTGTATTTACAAAATCCCTTTCTGTGGGGAAACTGGGAAGTGGTCTCTAACTAGGTTGTAAGTAGTATAACTGAAAATAGCCCAGGAACTTGTTTCCTGCTAGATTCCTTTGAGCTTTGGTAGCTGTTTAGCCCTTGGCAAACAAAATAAAAGAACATTCCCGTCTCCCCAACCCTACAGCTAGAATATAAGTTCTGGGAATCTGGTTGGCAGGGTAGTTGCTCGAACCTGGGAAACATCCTTTCATCCATAACTTTAGGTATTGTAAGTTGTGCCAATTAAGTGGATAAGCTTGTACTTTAAGTGCTGCCTATCTGTCCATCTTTAACCTGTGTCTCTAGTCCTTTTTCAAAGTGCAAATGAGCAATTAGTAAAAACTCTGTCTTACAAATATATATTTTCTTCTGCAGGATTTCATCCCAGAATCCCTATGGCTTTCTCTATGGGGCCTTGGGGGAGCCTTTTAAACCCTGTCAGCAGAGCACTAAGTCAGCGCTATTTCAGGTAATTTTTCTTTTCTTCCTTCCTTCCACCCCTCCCCTTCCCTCCCCTCCTCTTCCCTCCCCTTCCTTCCTTGCTTTCTTCCCTCCCTCCTTCCTTCCTTATTTCCTTCTTTCTGCCTGGCTCCAGAGAAGAGCTTTTGAGAAGACACCTCCCCTAACTCCTTTGCAAACATGGGAAGTTTATTCATGTGAAATATTGCATATATTGTCAGATTTTTTTCAATATAGTGATTCCTTTTGCTGAATTTTTCCTTTTTCCTTTTAATTATAGAAGTGATAAGAGAAATTTATTCAATGTATTTAAAGGTATCATTAAAATATCTTTTTAAAATCTTAAAAAAATATTTTATTGATTGTTTTTGCCTTTATATCACATCACAATCATTTCATATTCCCTTTACAGATTGAACTCTAACCTAATGACATAGAAGAATAATTAAGCAAAAAATATTTGCTGTGGAAACTTATTTGATTGTATATAACACTCTATCTTAATATTCCTCTACCTCTGTCACAAAGGAGAAAGTTTGTTTTAATACTTCCCCTGTGCCTTCACATTCCCCCCCCCCATTACTCAGTTTAATTTTATTTTAGTGGTCTTTTCATTCATGCTGTTGTTGTGTTTATTGTCTTGATTCTGTTTATTTTGTTTTGCATCACTTCATACAAATCTTTCTCTTTCTCCAAATGTCACTTTTAAAAATTGCAATAATGTTCTTTTTTTATTTTTATTTTTATTTTTTTTTCCAGTTACGTATAAAAAATCCAACTTTTTTAGGGGGGGTTATATGTGTACATTCATTTTTTTGTACATTTCCTTATGGGTCATGTTGGGAGAGAAAAATCAGAACAAAAGGAAAAAAACATGAGAGGAAAGAAAAACAAGAAAAAGAAAAAAAAAGTGAACGTAGCATGTATTGATTTACATTGTCTGCGTAGTTTTTTCTCTTCATGTAGGTGGTGATTTCCATCCCAACTTTATTGGGATTGCCTTGTATCACTGAACCTCTGAGAAGAACCAAGTCTGTCATATTTGATCATTGTATAATCTTATTGTTGCTGTATACAGTGTTTTCCTGATTCTACTTTTTTCACTCAGCATCAGTTCATATAAATCTTTCCAGGCCTTTTCTAAAATAATCCTGTTCATCATTTTTTATAGAACAATAATATTTCATTACTTTCATATACCATAACTTATTCAGCCATTCCCCAATTGATGGGCATCTACTCATTTTCCAATTCTTTGCCACCACAAAAAGAGCTGCTACAAATATTTTGTGCAATAATATTCCATTGCATTTGTATACCATAGTTTTTCAGCCATTCTCCAATTGAAAGGCAGACACATACCCAGATAACCTGTTTCTTTAATTTTATTAAGATATGTATGTAGTAAAAACAGAGTCAAGCTGACATCCATTGTCTGACATCTGCAATATTCTGCATCCATTATCCTTTTCTGATCCCTCAAAGTTTAGTACTTTCTCTCCCAAACTGCCTTGTATTTACCTACTTTATACATATTTGTTGGCATTGATTTATATTTGTTGCATTTTTATAATTACTTTTTTTTAAATTAGAATATAAACTTGTGAGTAGGGATTGTTTTCATTTTTTGTATTTGTATTCCCAGCCCTAGCACAGTGCCTGACACATGAGTGTTTAATGAGTATTTGTTGATTGATTTGGTTATTACTTCTCTATTGAGAAGAGGAAAATAATTTTTCCCGCCCTCTGGAATCAAGTTTGGTCATCACATTAAACTGAATTCTTACTCTGTTGTTGTTCTTAGTGGTCATTTAAATGTTGTCCTCTTGGTTCTGTTTTTCTTGCACTGTGTACACTTAGTTCTTAATAGTCTTTCCAAGTTCCCCTGAATTGTTCATATTTGTCTTCTTTTAATGACCCTTTCTTTTTATTATTAAAACTTTTTATTTGCAAAACATATGTATGGGTAGTTTTTCAACATTAACCCTTATCTCAGCCTTGGGGCACCAGTCAGGGACTAAGGAAAAATGAAAAATTGGCATTTCTATAGCACCTTAAAATTTGAAAAATGTTTTCCCCATCACAGTCCTATAAGATAAGTAGTGCTAGGATTATTATTCCTTTTTTACAGATGAACGAAGTCAGATTCAAAGAAATTAAGTAATTTCCCCAAGGTGAGAGAGCTAGAGTTTAACATGTAGTGGATATCCTGCCATCTAGGGGAGGGGTGGGGAGTAGGGGGGAAAATTTGTAACAGAAAGTTTAAATTTATATCCAAAGTCTGTTATTTTTAGAGATCTTTTGTCTCTGTCAGAAGTATCAAGCAGGACATAAACTGCCCATCCCCAGTGCTCCCATATATGACCTGAAACAAATTAAAATGTAATTGGAAAATGTTTGAAAAAGAAATAATTTTTTATTAATACTTTTTATTTGCAAAACATATGTATGGGTAATTCCTAAACATTAACCCTTACAAAGCTTTCTGTTACAAATTTTCCCCCCTACTCCCCACCCCTCCCCTAGATGGCAGGATATCCACTACATGTTAATTATGTTCAGATACTTGACAAATCAAATATACGTATACATATTTCCACACTTATAATTTTTGTGCAAGAAAAATCGTATCTACAAGAAAAAAAAATCAGAGAAAGAAACACAATGCAGGCAAACATCAATAGAGAGCTTGGAAATGTTATGCTGTGGTCCACATTTCATATCCCTTTCTCTGGGTATATATGGCTTTCTTCACTGAACAATTTGAACTGGTTTGAAACATTTCCTTGTTCATCAGAATTGATCATCATATAGTATTGTTGTTGCTGTGTATAATGATCTCCTGGTTCTGCTCATTTCACTCAGCATCAGTTCGTGTAAGTCTCTCCAGGCCTCTCTGAAATCGTCCTGCTGGTCGTTTCTCACAGAACAATAATATTTCATAACATTCATATACCATAATTAATTCAGTCATTCTCCAATTGATGGGCATCCATTCAGTTTCCAGTTTCTAGCCACTACAAAAAGGGCTGCCACTTAATGACCCTTTCTTAATACTACTACATGGTAATGTTCCCTTACATTTTAAAACCACAATTTATGCAGCTATTTCCCAGTGAATGGGCACTTACTTATTCATCTATCAGATTGATTTTGCAGAAGCACAGGGTTAATCATGTCACCTTCCTATTCAGTAAACTCCAGGGGCTTCCTTATTCCTTCAGGATCACATATATCAAGCTTTTTTTTTTTAAGGCTTTTGAAGCTCCTCATAATCTAGCCCCTTCCTGCTTTTCCAGATTTCTTATACCTTACTTACTCTGTGTACTTTGCTTTTCAGTGACAGTGGCCTCCCTGCCACTTCTTGCAAATGACGCATCATCTCAGTTTGGACATTTTCTCTATCTGTCTCCAGGGCCTGGAACTCTTTTCCTCTTCATTTCTACCTATAGATTTCCCTGATTTCTCTCAAGTCTCAGCTAAAGTACTCTCTTTTACAAGAAGCCTTTCACAGCTCTTTTTAATCTTAGTGCCTTCCCTCTGAAATGATCTCTTTATTTGTCCTTGTTTATTTATAGTTGTTTGCATGCTGTTTCTTCCATTAGATTGTGAGCTTTCTGGGAGTAGCACCTGCCTTTTGCTTTTCTTTGTATCCCTAGTGCTTAGCCCAATGCCTGGCACATAGTAGATACTTAATAAATGCTTTTTGATTGACTGACCTACTTTGCTATCACCAAAAAATGCTGCTATGAATATTTTGGCATAAATGGGACTTTTTTCTTTGTCTTTGATCTCTTTGACATGTCTGCTGTTTCTCTGGATGAAAAGATATGAACATCTTAAATAACTTTTCTGTAATCTACATTTAAAAATTTTTTTATGTATTTTGTTAAATATCCTCCAATTATGTGTAAAAAAACCCTGTAACTTTAGCATTCAGAAATTTTGAGTTTCCAGATTCTCTCCTTTCCTGCTACTTCTGCTCCTCCTTGAGAAGACATACACTTCCATTTCAGTTATACATGTGAGGTCATGCCAAACATATTCCCATATTAACCATGTTACAAAAGAAAACAGAAAATAATACATATTAAAAAAGTTAAAAAAAAAAGTATGCTTCACTCTGCATTCAGAGTTCATTAGTTCTTTGTCACCACAAAAAGAACTGCTATAAATATTTTTGTTTGAATAGGTCCTTTTTCCTTTTCTTTGCCCTCTTTGAGATGCAGACCTAATAATAGTATTGCCAAGTCTAAGATATGTACAGTTATAGAGTCCTTTGGGCATGGTTCCTAATTATTTTCTAACCCAACATGCTTTAGTGGTCCAATTTTTCCAAATCTCTTCTAGCATTTATCATTTTCCTTTTCTGTTATGTTAGCCAATTTGATGATGTGAGTTGGTATCTCAGAGATTTTTTAATTTGCATTTCTCTAATCAGTATTAATTTCAAGCATTTTTTTCTTAACTATTGATAGCTTTGATTTCTTTTTCTGAAAACTGCACATTCATATCCTTTGACTGTCAGCTGGACAATGGCTCTTATTTTTATGTTTGGATCAGTTCACTATACATTTGAGAAATTAGATCTTTATCAAAGAAACTTCTTGCAAAAAATCTCTATTTCCTCTTTTTCTTTTAATTTTGGTTGCTTTAGTTTTGTTTGTGTAAAAGCTTTGTAATTTCTTTGTAATGAAAGTTATCTATTTTACTTATTGTAATCTATTCCTTGTTTGGTCAGTAACTCTTCCCTTATCCATAGATCTGATAGGTACATTTCTCCATGCTCTCCTAATTTTCTTATATCATTCTTTATATCTAAATCATTTATCCATTTTGAACTTATCTTGGTATGCAGTGTAAGACATTGGTCTATGCCTTGTTTTTGTCAAACTGCTTTCAAATTTTTGTCAAATGATGAATTCTTACCCCACAAAGTTTGGATCTTTGGATTTATCAAGCCCTAGATTACTATGGCCATTGATTACTCCGTATTGTGTCTATTCCACTGATTCACAACTTTCTTAATACCAGATTGTTTGATGATTACTGCTCTGTAATAAACTTAAAATCTAGAACTGTTAGGCTGCTTCGCCTTTCATTTGGTACTAGTAATGTTTTCTTTCTTTGATCAAATTAATCACTGGTTATTATGTTTCATAGTTGGTTCTTTAAAAAAAATAAAACTAGCTTCCAGTTTTATTTATTGGTTCAGTAGTTTTTTTACTTTTAATTTTTATTACTCTTCTTTGATTTTCAGTATGTCTATTTGTGTTTAATTGAGATTTTTAATTTGTTCTTTTTCTAGGTTGTCTTTTTTTTTTTTTTTTAATTTTCAGTTGCATGGCCTATTCACTGATCTTATCTTTCTCTTAGGGATATAAATTTTCCTCTAATTGCTTTGGTTGCATCCCATAAATTTTGGAATGTTGTTTCATTATGGTTCTCTTTAATGAAATAATTGATTGTTTCTCTGATTTGTGATCCATTCATCCTTTAGGATCAGACTATGTGATTTCCATTTGGTTTTTAATCTGTTTTTCCAAGACTCTTTATTAAATGTAATTTGTATTGTATCATTGTTTGAAAAGGGTGCATTTAATATTTCTTCTTTTCTATATTTAGTTAATACATGGTAAGTTTTTGTGTATGTTCTGTAGCCTGCTGGGAAACAGATGTATTCATTTGTTTTCATTCAGTTTTCTCTAGAGGTCTAGCTTATCTAATTTTTCTAAAATTTTATTCATTTCCTTAACTTCTTTCTTGGCTTTTTTTGGTTAGAATTATTTAGTTCTGAAAGGGACAAAGTTGAGGTTGTCCACTAATATGGCTTTACTGCTTATTTCTTTCTGTAATTCGTTTAACTTTGAGAATTCTCCTTAGAGAATTTGGATGCTATGTTATTTAGTGCACATGTTAGTATTGATATTGTTTCTTTGTCTCTAGTTTCTTAGTTTCCTTGCTTATCCTTTTTAATTGGATCTATTTTTGCTTTTGGGACAGCTTGATATCATAATGGATGGAGTGTTGGGCATGGTGTCATTTATCTGAGTTCATATTTGACCTCAGGCACTTACTAGCTTTGTGGTCCAGAACAAGTCACTTAACTATTTGCTTTTTCCTCACTGTACAATGAGTTGGAAAAGGAAACGACCAACCACTTAAGTATCTTTGTCAAGAAAACCCCATATAAGGTTATGAAGAGTTGAACATGACTGAAAAATAACTGAAAGTGTTTGCTTTTGCTTTGTTTGAGGTCATGAATACTCCTCCCTCTTTTTGGCTTCAGATAAAGCTGAAGTAGATTCTGCTTCAGCTTTAACTCTGTGTGTGTGTTTCAGTTGTGTTGCTTAACAGCATAGAGTTGGATTCTGGTTTCTAATCCATTCTGTTATTTACTTTTATTTTATAGGTGAGCTTATCTCATTCACAATTATAATTATTAACTGAATTTCCCTCCATCCCTAATTCTTCAGTTTGTCCTCTCCTGCCCCTCTAAAGAATGTTTTGCATCTGACCATTGCCTTCTTTTATCTGCCTTCCCTTTTGTCATCTCCCTTCTCTTCTCCCTCTCCCCAGTCATTTTCTCTTGTTCCCTTACTCATCTAATTCTTGTTGGGTAAAATAGCTATCCATTACTGGTTGAGTGTGTGTATATATCTATATCTATATCTTCCCTCTTTGAACCAATTTAAATATGAGAAGGGCCCAAATGTTGCCCTCTGTATTGCCCAGAGTGCATGTCCTCACCCCTTCCACTCCTGGTTTCTTCATTCTTCTCTCTTATTCTTTTTCCCAGGCCATCCCTCTTTCTGGCTTATTCATTTTTTTTTTCTTTAGCATCATCCTAACATTATTGATTCACTTCTACACTCTAGGTTGAGTCCTTTTAACTCCCTTAATAATTATAACGTTCTTAGAAGACACATTGCATCATCACATGTAGAAAGGAATACAATTTAACTTTATGGAGTACCTTATGATTTCTCTTTCATGTTTACCTTTTTCTGTTTCTCTTGAGGCTTGTATTTGAAAATCAGATTTTCTATTTAGCTCTACTCTTTTCATCAAGGATGCCTGAAAGTGCTCTATTTCATTAAATAGCCATTTTCCCCCCCCCTCTGTAAGAATTATATTCATTTTTGCCTTCTGGAATATCATATTCCAAGCCCTCTGCTTCCTTAAGCTGGTAGCTGCTAAATCTTGGGTATTCTTGACTGTGGCTTCACACTATTTAGTTTCTTACTTGCTGTTTTAAGTGTTTTCTCTTTGACCTGGGAACTCTGGAATTTGGCCATAATATTTGTCAGAGCCCAGCTCCAGAGAGAGCCTGAGTGTGAATGAATAATTGAAGACCAGATAGAAGATATGCTGTGCAGTCTTTTATTAATCTGTGTCATTGTTTATACTTTCCAATCTTGTCACTAGCATCTGTTGCTTTTCAGAGTCAATAGACAATCCATACTTTGGCTTTCCCGTATCAGCCTTAACTATCAAAGCCTGTCCATAGAATTGCAATGAATTGCAAATAGCACAGTTGTGGTGTTCTGGCAACAACAATAGAATTGTAAACAATTGTGATATTTATCACTGCAGAATAGAAATTATCATACCAATGTATTTACCTCAAATATGTCTGAATCATTCCTATCCTAAGTTTACCAAGTATATCTTTGATTTATTGTATGGTAGTGAATGCTTTTGTGGACATTCTCTATCAAGTTTTTTAACAGGTCTGTTTCTACAATTCTTTATTGGAAAGGATGGTGAGCCAAAAACCTGAAATAGTAAAGTAAAACCTGAAACAAACTCTTACTGTTTAAGGACTTAGTTCCTCTAGCCCTCTACAATATTTCCAAAAATTTTCATTTTGAGATCTCTTTCAGGTGCTTATTGGTGGATTCTTTCAATTTCTATTTTGTACTGTGGTTTTAGATTATCAGAGAGAATTTTCTTGAAACATGTTTGAGACAACTGAAAATCAACCCTGATCGGTAGACATTTAATGAGGAGATGGGCTTCAAGTCTTAAGCGTCTCCTGTTGAGAATGTGGCTTGCTCCCAAGATTCAGCTGCCCCCAGAAATCTGAACAGGGGAATTTATGTCCATCCCAGACCACTCTGGTTGGTTTTTCCCCTTCAGGATCTGGGTCACTCTAAACTGTAATGGAGGGGTTCCAGGACAGGTTTTCTTTGAGACAGAAACTTGCTCAGACTGAATTCTAAACTGAAGTAAGGTTTTTAGTTGGGTGGGGTCCAGCCCAAAGTGTAAGAGCATATTCCCCTAGGGTTAGAGGTAATGTCAATCAGTTATGTCCTTCAGAGTCTGACCTTTCAGAGGAGTTGGGCCACAAATAGGGAAATAAAGGAAAAAGCCTGGATCCCAAATTAATAATTGATTATTAACTTAATAGTAATTCGCTCTTTTTTTTTTTTTTTTGGAGGGACAGTCTCCTTAATGAATCTTTAACTGAGGAAACTGAAAAAGAAATAAAATAGGCACCAGGAGTGATACTATGAAATAGATTTGTGAGAACAGTAGATTGTAAAAGAATATTATATAAAAATAGTATAATGGCAATTCAATTCATGACAAAGAAATTATGTCATAGGCATTTGTCAGAGATTGTTAAGGTTTTGCTATTTTATTATGTGAATAGCACACGAATTAACAAGGAAAGGGGTTTTTAACAATTAGCAAGGGGAAAGACAAGTTCCCTAGTGGAACTCAGAATTAGGAGGAAGAAGTTATTAAAGGGAAAATGCCTAGAAGTGGAAGTATGCAAAGAAGCTTAGCAGACTATATCTCAGAAGGGGAAGAGAAGAAGATTGATTGGCCCTAAAAGGGATTTAGCTATATAAGAAGAAAGATGCCATGAGAAAGGAGTATCCCATGGCTGGCTCACAATTAAGGAGAAGGAAGAAATCATTAAAAGGAAGATGTTATAATGTGGAAGAGAATACCTCATAACTGACTTAGTCTATGTAGCAAATTGGTCAGTCTAAACCATGAGTGAATCTTTTCTGAGGGGAAACAAAATGGGGTTGACATTTTGGCTTTCTGATTGGATAAGTAAAGGTGGGGTTTCTAGAGTCCATCACCTGGATGGGACTATAATAGCTGTCAATTTGAACAAAAGACCTACTTAGAAACTAAAGGCTCACTGAGGGCTCTGAAGATTCCTGAGAGTCCTTGCCCCAGGAAGTATTATAATCCTATCAGTGTTTCTGATTTTTTCTCTGCTTACCTCACCTAACTACCTAGAACCTCTTCTGTGAGGCAAACAAGGTTAAATGTCTTGCCCAGGGTCACATAGTAATTGTCTGAGGCCAAATTTAAACTAAGGAAGGTGAATCTTCTTGATTCTAGGCCTGATATTGTATCCAGTGCACCACCTAGTTAAAGTGATAACCCCTTTGTTGTCTTAGGCCAGAAGAATGTCTTACTCTAACCTTTTGTTGGCCCTTCCACTCCAGAGTTTGATTTGATTTTTAAGTTATTTAGAGGGCAATGTTGGGAGAGCTTTAACTTGGTGCTTCTTTACTTTCTCAGCTCTATCCCTAGATATTGTATTAAAATATTGTATTAAAAAATTAGTTGGATGAATTGAGAGTTTCACCAATAGTTTGAATGAATTTGCCTTTCCCCACCCCTCCAGTGGTGTTCCTTTTTTTTCCCTTCTATGTCTGTTTGATGGGTATGAAAAACTTTTAATTGTTTTAATTTGAATTTCTTTTAATAGTAGTTTTGAGTATTTAAAAATTTTTGTTGATAGTGTTTTTTGTTTGAAAATTTTTATATTTAATATCTTATTCTTAAAAAGTGAAGATTTCCCATAGCGTTCCTCTTTCTCCACCAGATCCTTTTATGAGACATCCTTTATAAAAAGAAGAAAAGCAAATTAACCATCATATAAAAAAAAATTGACTCTTTGATTAGTTTTCCATATTCACATTCTTCCATCCCTTTAAAAGAAGTGAGAGAAGTGTCTTCTTATGTCTCATCTTTGTGGTGGAAGCAGCATTTAATTTAATTTGGTGTTGGTTCTTTCCATTTTCATTGTACATATCGTTGTCTTGGCTCAACTTAACTCTGTGTCAGTTCATGCCTTTCCATGTTTTTCTATATTTATCCACCATGTTCTCTGTTTCTACAGTAGTGATATTTCATTACATTCATGAATCATACTTTGTTTAGTCTTTCCCCAATCATTTCCAGTTTAGTGAGATGAGTTTATGGGTAGAATAATAGGTAAGGATATTGAAGGTCTGAAAATAAGGATTGTGAATACTGACCTGAGCTGGGTGGTAGCATTGGAGGAAAAGTAGCATAAGAATGAGGAAAAGTTCTTGAACAGGAATTTGATTAGGTCAAGATGATGCTGATATATTGAGAATCTTAATTTTTATTGGTGTGAGGTCTCCCTTCAGGGATGTGAATCATAGCACCTTTGTGATTTGGTAAATTTTCTTGAGAGTAGATGGGACCACCTCACCATCATATTTATTTGGCTTGCTTAGTCTTCACACTACAGATATTGTGAGGTCTGTACTTGAAGCTTTTCAAAGTGTTTAGGATTGGCCAGCATTTATATTCAGCCTTTGAAAACCTAGGGTCACCTCTCTACCATGAGGAAGTATTGAAGGAGTGTTTTAGTGGAAGGGTAATGATGAAAATAGCTGTCATTTGTCTAGCAGTTCAAGGTTTACAGAGCACTTTATATTCATTATTTCATTTGATAGATAATGATAGTAAGTGAATGGCAGTTGGGTATGTGACATTGTGCTGGAGAAGAGGTGGTGGAGGAATTTTATTTGGAATCATTTATTGCTGAAATCAAGGGTACACAGTAGAACTTCTGTATTCAATCACTCACATTTCTAGAGCATTTAAAGTTTCTGAAATGCCTTTTTTTCCAATAGACCTGTAAGTCGATTGTTTATTTACCATGATACCTGCCTTGCTTTAGCCAGAAGTATTGGTTGAGTGGGACTTCATGTATTATAGTCAGCTGGGGACTTTTCCCCATGCTTCTTCTTTTCCTTTACTCTGTCTTTCAATGCTTTTTTCCTTCTTGCCTTGAGGAAAATAATTTATAAACTTGAAAGAGCTATATAAATGAACTATTATTACAAAAGAGTAGAAATTGGGAAGAAAACAAAGGAAGCACCATTTGTGAATATACTCTCCTTTGACAAGAGATTCAGTTGGTTTTTTTTAAAGTATATCCATCATCTCATTTACTAGTTAATAGGTAAATGAAAGATGGGCTTTTGAAATTGAACTACAGAAAAGATGGTAAGGAATAAGAATGTAGTTTTAGTGCATATATCATTGAAATTGGCATTCTAATTGAGGAGTTAGCAAACTTTTTTTTTTTTGAGTTAGTAAATAGTAAATTTAGAGTTCAAGTTCTTTATTGTATTAGGAATATCGATTTTGCTGATACTTCAAAGTTAGCTGTGGTTGTACTTCTTCCCAGGTTGGGGTCAGTGATCTCAGTGAGGATCATAAAGGTAGTGTCAACAGATGAAGACACTGAGGTACAGAGAAGTTGTGGCACTTGCTCAGTCACATAGGTAAATTTTAGGAGCTCAAGATTCATGATCAAGATTCTCATTCCAAGTCTGCAGCTACTTTGTAGCAAAGGCATGATAAATGATTAGGTAGAAAGTTCCTTGCCATTTAGAAGAGGTAGTTTCCAGTTTTCTCTAAAGCAATAGATTTGAGCAATTTGGTTGGAATGGTTTTCAGGAATTATGACTTTGCCATAATCTTATTTTTTTCATTCTTTAAAATTTCATCTTAGAAAAGAAAGACTTCGAGATAGGACTGGAATGAAGATACTTTACACTAGACAAGTCTGGTTCCCTTTAAAATGAATCTAAAGGCATTGTCTAGTTTCTTAGTTGAAGAACATTTTCTCACATCTAACAAATTGGGATTTTGAACATTGATAAGAGTCACTAAAGTGACTTTGGTATTGACATGTAAGAGAAACAGATTGGCTTAGTGGGGAGAGAATGGGCATCAGAGTCAGGAATATTTGGGTTCAAATCCCACTTCTGACATATTTTGGCCAATTACTCCTCTCAGTGCCCTAGTCCACTCTGTTAAGACTAAGTTCCACAATGATGTGATTCAAACCAGTTCTTCGATGAAGATAGTCATATACATCCAGAGAGAGGCCTGTGGGAACTGAGTGTGAACCACAACACAGCATTTTAACGCTTTCTGTGAATATTTCCATGCACTTTGTTTTCCTTCTTAGGTTGTTTTTTTCCTTCTTTTTCTAGATCTGATGTTTCTTGTGCAGTAAGATAACTGTATAGATATGTATACATGTATTGTATTTGTCATATAATTTATCCTATTTAGCATGTATTAGATTACCTGTCATCTAGGGGTGGGGGGTAGGGGGAAGGAGGGGAAAAGCTTGGGAAAAAAAAAAGTTTTTGCAAAGGTCAATGTTGAAAGGTCACTCATATGTTTTGTAAATAAAAAACTTTATATAAATAAATAAAAAATAAATTTAAAAAAAAAAAAAAAAAGACTAAGTTCCAGAGAAGGAGCAGATCTTCCTTGGTAGCAGGAGCTTCTATATCATTACAGGGAGTTTTCTGTCAATGAGGTCATAGGTCAGTCCCTCTTCCTTCTCTCAGACCAAGCAAGTAGAGGCAGCATGACACAGTGAATAGGGTTTTGACCATGGAATCAGAAAGACAGGTACAAATCTTTCCTTTAGCATTTTTTAGCTATATGACTGAACAAGTCAGTTAACTACTTATGTAGTGGCCTCGATCAATTTCCCAGAATTTATTTATTAAGATTTTGGTGATATAAATTTCCACTCAGGAGAACTGAAATACTGTGAGTATGAACAAAGGGGTACTAGTAGTATATATCTTCCTCTTCTAGATTGAATCTATTATTTTTCAGAGGGAAAATCAGGGTTGAATTGTGACCCAGAGAATTTATCAATAATATATAGTCTTCATCTTGGGGCCTCTCAGATCAATTGATAGTGAATGTCAAGCTTCCAAGAGTTGCTTCTTGGAAGACAGTGTCTAATTTTAGATTGTTTTCTCCTCCTCTTTCCAGCACCACGGAGGCTCTTGGAGCAATACAGAAGATGACCAGAGTCCGTGTGGTGGACAATAGTGCCTTAGGCAACACTGCATACCATCGCCCACCTCGATGCATCCATGTCTACAATAAGAGTGGAGTGGGCAAGGTGGGAGACCGGATACTGCTGGCCATCAAGGGGCAGAAGAAGAAGGCCCTCATTGTGGGGCACCGAATGCCTGGCCCCCAAATGACACCAAGGTTTGATTCCAATAATGTAGTTCTCATTGAGGACAATGGAAACCCAGTGGGTACTCGCATCAAGGTACCAATTCCAACGAGTCTCCGTCGGCTGGAAGGCGAGTATTCCAAAGTGCTTGCCATCGCCCAGACCTTCGTATGAGAGGCCAGGGACTCTTGACTGCAGGAAGTGCCCTTGGAGGGAGAAAATTCACAGATCAGTCCCAAGAATAGGACTTGGGGGAAATGGAGGCTTCCTCCCTTCTATCTCTTTCTTCCCTCAAATTCTGTGAAGTAATAAAAATATTTTATGTATATTTCCTTTGACACTTTTTAGCTGTGTTATTCTAGACAACTATTCACCACTATATAATGATTTCGCTGTGACTTCTGGGACACTGACTTGAAGCAAATGACGAGAACTTTAGTTTTGTGTCTTGCTAATTCAGGAAGTTTCCTGTCCCAGGGAATATCCTTGGCTCTGAACTTTATTCAGGGGACTGGGTGTTTTGAGGAATATATCCCCTTCCCTGCTTCCTTTATATTTGGGGCTTTGAGGAGTCTCATAGTAGAAGTAGTCATTTTGTTTTATAATGTTTGAGCACAGTTAAGGAGGGGGAGTCATTAAATTGGTCCACTTGTTGCATCATTTGCAAGAAAGGTGTTACTCTTTTGGCTGCTGCCAGCAGACTCTATTTATTGCTCTCTGAACTGGTTTAAGGAGGTCTATGGAGAAGTGAAAGAGATATGTCCTAGAATAGAGGAAATCCAAATGGGTTGTTCTCAGCTTGTCCCCTAAAGCACACTCCTGTGTGTACTCTGGTCCCCTTCATTTGAGTTCTAGCTGGCCTCTGACTTTGAGAACAGTGATTCTAGGCCCAGAGCAGCAACATCCTGCCCAGGGAGACCTGCTTCTCTTGCAGCTAAACCTTGGACTTGTCATTTGTAATTTCTTCTTGCCCTTTATGTCAGCTGGAAGTATTTTTTAGTCTCACACACTCATTGTGCAGACTTACCATTTCATAACCCTTTGTCTTCTCCATCCTGGTTTCTTCCTCCCACTCAGTTTATAGTAACTGATGTTGAGGCTTTCCAGAGCCAGTCTGAATAACTCTTATTGTCCCTTTCTCTGATTTCCCATGAACTCAGTCTCCCTCCCAAGGTGTGCTTTGCTGATCTCATAATTGCTGTGGTTTTAGCAGGATTGGGCAGCCAGATCCCTCTCCCCATCAGTGACGCAGTTGCTTGCAATACACAGCCCAGAATAGCCTCAGCTTTGCTTTTCTTCCAGCTGTCCTATCACTTTGCAAACTGGAATCTAATTTGCTGTCCACTTTCCCTATGCTAGCTCTTAGCTGGTACAGCTTTCTCTTGCCCATGAAATATTTATAATTGCAGATTGTGTTTCTTGGTGTTTATAAATTTACGCTTTTTTTCCCCTCCATCAGTTGAAGGAGTGTATCTTATCCTCTAATCTTTCTATGTATATCCATGTTATTGTTGTCTCCTTGAAGCTATACACAGCTGTTCCCATAGTTGCATCTACTTTTCAGGTCACCTTCCAAAGTCTGAGGCCAGTTACTCTAGTGAGTGAGAGCGTACTGCTCAAAAACTGGACCAAGGTCATGGGCTTGGTCCTTGGATGGGCACTAACTACATCACCACAGCTCTTGATCTTTCCTTATCTTGCTTTGTTTTGGAGGGCTATGATGGAAATTACCTGTTGCTTCAATATGTACCTTGCACAGATTATTTATTTTTCATTTCTTAAAAACAGCATATAGATATATTCTGTTTTGTCATAGACACTTCCCAATAAACACTCAAACAAATCTCACAAAGTGTATTCCCTAATAAAGAAGCTAGTTTATCATTGACAGTGTATTACTAACCCTGACTATTGAATTTGACCAGAGCTTTGTTGCTTCATAGTGGAGGCTTTATTCTCATTGTTGTAGTCATTATATTTATTGTTCTTTTGTCCTAGTTTGTATCATTTCATCTAGGTCATCTAATGCTTTTTAGAATTTTTCATGTTGATTAGTAATCATCATTCTATAAGGTATTCACATACCATAATTTGTTTATCCATTTTCCACAATCCTTGGGCATATCTTGTTTTTAACCTTTAGTTATCACAAATAATGTTTTTACATAATTCCCCCCTCCCTTTTTTTTTGTCAAGGTAATTGAGGTTAAGTGACTTACCCAGGGTTACACAACTAGGAAGTATTAAGTATCCGAGAGCGAATTTGAACTCAGATCCTCCTGACTCCAGGACTGGTGCTTTAGCCACTGCAACATCTAGCTGTCCCCACAATTCCTTTTGTCCACATTTTTTGTCGTAGTTGTGCTGGTAGAAGAGAGACCCTCAACAGTTCAATGCATAAAGTGTCTCTTGTGTGCCTGGTGTGGAGATAATAGAGATGAAAATGGGGAAGCCTTTTGCCCTTAAGGACACTCTAATGGGGAGGAGTTAGGATACAAGATATTATATACAAATATAGGTGACACAAAGAAAAGACAAAGTTCTCTTAAGAAAATTTCAGAAGGGAGACTTTGTGTTGTAGAAAGTAGGGAATGGCCTCAGGAGGAGGTAACATTTAAATTGAACCTTGAAGGATAAAGATGGAATTAGTATTTAGAGGGAAATGTATAAAGAAAGGTTACAGGTATTAGTTCACATAAATGTGTGGTCACAGTGAGATGAGATAACAGCTAGTCCAGTTTTGGTGTAATTTAGAGTGGAAGAAGTAGGGGAAAATGGGAATTAAGAGGTTTTAGCCAGATTGTGAAATCCTTTTATTGGGCCAGTAGAAAGTATACTTGAAAGAGCAATCTATGCTTGCAAGTCCTGGATTTGAATCTCATGCTTGCTGCTTAGGCATTGTATGAGTGAAAGTCACTTCAATCTGTGCCTCAGTTTCCTCTTTTGTGAAAGTGGGGGGATAAATTATACTTGTATTTTTTAAGGGCAGCTAGGTGGTATAGTGGATAGAGCAGTGCACTTGGAACCAGAAAGACTTAATCTTCTTGTGTTCAAATTGGATATCAGACACTAGCCATGTGACCCTGGGCAAACCACTTAATGTTGTTTGTTGCAGTTTCCTCATCTTTACTGTTACCTTCTTAGTATTTCTCCTGACTCTGATTCTTGTATTATCCTTGTTTCAGTTATTGTGAATTCTTATTTTCCATAACTTTTTGTATGACATTGAAATCAGCCGATTCTCTGGAGTCCAAATCTGTCCTAAGTAACTTTTCCTCCCACTAATTTTATAATTGTCTTAAAATTTTTCTTTTAAATTGGCTGATTTTGTGGTTTTTATTTCTTTTCAACATCCTGGTAGTTATTGATCATGATTCATTTTTAAATGTAGGGACTGATTTTCTTTCCATACTGTTTTTTCTGAGTATTTTCCCAAATCTTTTGGACCTTCAGTGGCTAATGGGGTTGACAGATTTGTTTCTCCCTTTTCATCTTCATATAGGGTTTCCATGATTCCCAGTAATTCTCAACCTTTGTTGGATTTGTTATCCCTTAGAGTTAGAGGCTCTCCCTTATATGTGGTGCTTTGTGGTTACGAAGTTCTTTACATATAGTAGTACCTTAACTATTTACTGCTTACCTACTTAACTTATTTAACAGTTACCTTGATTTTAGGTAGTGCACTCAATTATAGATATCTCCTGATGAGTTTGAACATTGAGTTCCCTGAAGTATTTGTATGTATTTGAATGTTCACTTTTTTTTTTCCTTATCCTTATCATTTAAAAAAAAAATTTAAGTTTCAAATTCTCTCCTCTCTCCCCTTCCCCATTTATTGTGTAGGCAAGCAATATCAATTATGTATGTGAAGTCATGCAAAACATATTCCCATTTTATCCATGTTGTAAAAAAATTAAGACACCTAATATTAAAAAGCAAGAAACAAAGTGAAAAAATTATGCTTCAGTCTCTACTCAGTTCATCAGATCTTTTTCTGAAATCCATTTCTGAAATTATACTCTTTGAAATGCAAATATTTACATGAAATATGGTTTACCCAATAGAAGTATGCATTATGTTTTGGAATCCATACAACTACTTCAGGAGATTCGTTGTTTGTACTAATAAAGACTGAATCATCCCTGTTTTACAGCTGAGGAACTGACGCCCACAACTTTCAAAAGGCCAAGGTACCACAATAACTAGTGAGATTTACAACTGAACACTGGTTTTCTGACTTGAGATGCATTGTTTTCCCACTAACTTTCTTTATTTGATGGGTTTCTGTGGCCAAAGAATTCCTCATCAAGAAGCTACTCAACTAGTGATGGGCCTCTCCTACTTAGCTAAGTTGCTTCACTGAGGCAGATTGCTGGGAGCAGTCAGTGTCTTTCTAGCCCTTAGAAACTGCCAAAACTTGTACTCCGTGGACATGGCCTTGGAGAAGCCAGTTTCCTCAACATTATTATCAGTGTCAAATTTATTGTAGTTTATGACTCCTTTTCTCAGTAAAAATAACCTTATTTATCATCTGTGTGTGATTGCTTTTTGAAATGTGGATTGAAGTTAATTTTTGTTTTGAGATTTTGTGATACTACCTCCAGAGATGACTAGGACACTCTTTGGTATTGTGAAAGCAGGATTGCAAATCTGTTCTAAACTAAATATGGCACATAACAAATATAGGTACCTTTGAGTGACTGAAAACCTGATTATCTGGTTTAAGTGCTGGTCATTTGTATTCTACTTTGTACTCTCACATTTGACCTCTTTACCACTTTCACCTGAAAGTAGGTTGGACTTGGGGTGGGGGTGGGATAGGGAAGGGTTAAGCATGGTATGGTGGAAGGAACATTGGATCAGGAGTCAAAAGACCTGGGTTCTAGTCTTAATTCTGCTGCTGATTTGCTGGGTGGCTTTAAGCAATTCACCTTACCCTTTCTTCTCTAAAAAATGAAGATACTGATACCAAATAAGCTCTGAGATCACTCCCAGATGTAATATTTAAAGATTTCAGATTGGCCATTTTATCTCCATCTGTGACAGTGACAGCCCTATCCTCTGTTTGGAGGACATTTAGTTGTCATTATTTTCCAGTAGTAGACACATACACACACACACACTCTCTCTCTCTCTCTCTCTCTCTCTCTCTCTCTCTCTCTCTCTCTC
>JAJPUD010019490.1:0-26452 GCA_023553655.1 Myrmecobius fasciatus | reverse complement strand
ATGCGAAATGTGGACCACAACATAACATTCTCATACTCCTTGATTGATGTTTGCTTACATTGTGTTTCCTTTATCTGATATATCGTTTGTGTAGATAAGATTTTTCTTGCACAACTATGATAAGTTTGGAAATATGTATACATATATTCGATTTGCCAATATTTTAACATAATTAACATGTAGTGGATATCCTGCCATCTAGGGGAGGGGTTTGGAGTTGGGGGGAAAAATTTGTAACGGAAAGCTATGTAAGGGTTATTGTTGAAGAATTACCCACACATATGTTATGCAAATAAAATAAAATTAAAAAAAAAGAAATAAACCCAAACATGTTCCAAAAAAAATATGACCTTAGACAATTACTAAATGTGTGAACTTGGGCAAGTCACTTAACTTTTATTAACATTATTATCCTCAACTGAAAAAGAGGAACAAAATTATTTGTATATAGTCCATTTTATAAATGTTTTGTGATTGAATTCATTGGGCAACAGTATGCACAAAGGAGATTAATGTTAGTAAACTCCAGAAGCAGATTCAGTTCAACATATAAAGGATTTAACTTTTTAATATAAAGTTTAATTGAATTATTTAAATGTATAATTTAAAAGTTTTTAAAGCATTTAAAAATTTATCACCAAAATTTCCTCCCTGTCCCTCACATAAGAACCATCTCATGTAAGAAATATTAAAAAGATAAAAAAGGAAAAAAAAGATATCAGCATAAATGATCAATATAATGAAAAAGTCTAAATACATCTTCAATGTTCAAAACTTTTGTACCTTCTCTACCAAATTTTGGTGTGGAATCTATCTAGTTTTATTTGTTTGTTTTTAATTTAAAAATATAATTGCTTTTAATATATAGAAAAGTCATTTCTGAATGTACTATCAAGAATTAAATAGTCCAATTTAATAGCAACAGCAAGAAGTACACAAAATAATTAAAATAGACCTGTTTGACCTTGTTATGTATCCTTCTGCTCTCCATAGATAGTCATACTTTTCTACTGTGCAAAGGGAAGTATGTTTCATTACTTATTTTCTGGGACCAAGAATATTCAAGAAAATTATTCGGTTTTGCATCCTGTTAGTGATGATATTTTCATTTACATTATTTGAGTTATCTTTAATGCTTATCTTACTTCATTCTGTATAAATTCAAAAATGCCATAAATGTTTAGAAATATTTAGAAAGCAGATATGTGCAAATTATCATAGAATACATGGAAAATATGAAATTGTGATATATTGCTTAGACTTAGAAGAAAAACAAAGATGATTTTCTCATATAATGATAATGTATAAATGCATTTTAAATTTGCAAAAAGAAAGTATTATGTCAACTAAAAGTGCTGTAAAATTCAGGGAAGATTCTTCTGGAAAAGATAACACTTGACTTGGACTTCAAAATTGGATAACTGAAAACATTCCAGACATAGAAAGCAGTCTGAGGAAATATATGTCGACATGGAAAGTATATAGTATGTTGCATGGGTAGAGTGTTGCCTGACTTGATTGAAAAATAAGAGGCCTCACAGGTAGGTAATGAGACTACACCAGACATAAATTGGTTCCATGCCAAACCTTATTTTAAAATAACCTAATAAAGTCTTTTATGAAACAGAAATTTTATAAGCCAATAAATCTGTCTTTAATAATAGTTATTTAACATGGTCTGAGTGCCAGTGAGTCAATTCAAAAATCCATTTATTTGTGATATTATTTTACTTTAGCAACTCAAATGAAAAATTATTAAGTGTATAAAAGTGAAAAAGCAGTGAATCTTAGCTTCTGGGCCAGTTAGCCATTTTGGCCACTAGAAGTATTAAGCTGAATCTATAGAGGTAAATTAAAGTGGAGATTTGTGAGACAGCAGACATCAGAGATTTATCTTTGAGAAAGAATTTGAATGTATCTTTGTACAAGTAGATGTAATTGATACTGAATCATCCAGTAATTATTGTTTTCAAGCACATATGGCTGTGTGTTCTTCCACTTCCTTTTCCTCCATAGCAAATAAGTAAAATAAGACTATGAAGTGAGGTATTATTTTAATTTCAGGTCCAAATTCAGTCACTCAAGGCAAATTTTCAAGTCAGGTAGTCAGTAGGAATTTATTAAGTGCTTATTATATAGTAGGAAATATTGATGTTCATGAAAAGTCACTGGTGGAACATAGCTGCACCACGACTATGCATTTTCTTCAATTTGATTTATATCAGCTCTCTCTTAAAAAAAAAAAGGTTGTTGATCATGAATCAACCACATTGAGAGGCTATTTTGCTAGAGTGGCTAGAGTGGTGGATATATTTCTTCAGGCAATTCAGAAGCCCTGTGCTATCTGTCTTTGCTAGTTTCTTTTTACTTTTAAGTCTAAAATCAGGGGTGTTTCAAGATGTTCCAGTATATGCATTTCATAAAACAAAATGTTATAAATTTCTGGTTCATTTTCTAAACTTTCCTCCTATTTTATCTAAAACTTTGAGACTTTTTAACAAAAGCTTCCTAATCTCATTCCCTTTTTTCATCTCACATTATTCAGAAATCTTTTTTCACAAACTTTGTCTGTATTCCTTCATTCTAGTTTTAAGTTGCCCTTCTTTTCAAGCCATACCACTCTACACATTCTGTTGAATCTTGATTTCTTTTTCTCTCCCTCCTTCTTTCATTCCCTCCCTCCCTCACTTCTTTCCTCTCTCCTTCATTCCCTCTGTTTCTTGCTTCTTTTCTATTTTCCTTCCTTCCTTCCTTCTTCCCTTCCTTCCTTCCTTCCCTGTCTCCTCACCTCTCCCTTCAAGCCTATGCATGCACACTTATACACATACACGTGCACATTCATATAGGAATTTTTACATACTCATACATATTAATTTTCTATGTATCTACTGACTTTCCACCTCCAAATACGTCCTGATCTCCCTTATCCTAAAAGCAAATAATCAAGAAACAAAACAAACAAATAACAAGAAGAAATTAAAAAAAAAACAACAAAAAAAACACTGCACTCAATAAAACCCACTTCATGAATTATTTTTTTATATCTACATTTCCCTTCATGGCTTAACTTCTAGAGAAAATCATTTACTACCACAATCCCCACTTTCTCTCTAGATCTCTTCTAAACCCTTTGCTATTTTGAATATGAGTTCATTACTCAACTGAAACTAAACTCACTAAAGTTATTAATAATTGTTTAATTTCTAAACCTAATAAGCTTTTTTTGTCCAGTTCTTCTTTGTCTTCTCTGTAGCATTTGATATTGTCAATTATCTTCTGTTTCTGAATATACTTTTATCTCTAAGTTCTTTGTAAAATTGTTCTCTTCTCATTGTTTTCCTGTCTGACTTCTCTTTTTCAGTCTCCTTTGCTGGTTCTTTATCAACATCAAAGACATGAACTGGCAATGCCCTGCAAGACCCTGTACTGGACTTCCTCTTTTTATTCTGGATTATCACTTATGATCTCATTATCTTTCACTATATTCATAATTCCTATACTATATATTATTTTATAAAGCTTTTTATTTTCAAAACATATGCATAGTTTTCAACGTTCATCCTTGCAAAACTTTGTGTTCCAATTTTTTTCTCCCTCTCTTCCTCTCATCCCCTCTAATATATGTTAAACATGTGTAATCCTTCTATACATATTTCCACAATTATCATGCTGCACAGGAAAAATCAGATCAAGAAGGGAAAAAATGAGAAAGAAAATAAAATGCAAGTAAACAAGAAGGGAAAAAATGAGAAAGAAATAAAATGCAAGTAAACAACAACAAAAAAGTGAAAATACTGTTGTGATCTACACTTACTTTTCACAGTGTTCTCTCTGTGGTATGTATCTCCAACTGCCTCTTGAACATTTCAAACTGAATGTTTTCTAGGTACTCCATATCAAAATGTACACAACAAGATACATTGCCTTCCCATTAAAATCTTCCCCCATTTCAAACTTCTCTATCTTTTTGATGATTACTCAGATCAAGTCCTAAGTATCTCCCTTAGATCCTCAGTCTCACTATACATATTCAATGGATGGCCACATTAGTTTATTACTTCAAAAATACCTTTCACATATATATATATATACATATATACATATATATGTATAAATATATACACACACACACATATATATACATACACATATATATACACACATATATATGTATATATATTCCTTTTTCTTCACTTAGCCAGCAATAATTCTAGCCAAGCCCTTATCACATTTCCCCAAATAATTAGAATAGAATTATTTGTCTCCTTGCATCTAACCTTTCTGTACTTTAGTTTAGCAAACACTCAACCTCCAAAGTGAGCACTACCTAAAAGCACTACCCTCATCATATTATTCTTTCCCTTATCATTTTGCTGTTGTGTCTCCCTCTTACTTCTAAAATATAAATCATCTCCCTAATCTGAGATTCAGAGCTTTTCCTAATCTGTTCTCATCTTTCTTATACTTTTCTCTTATCTTCACTATATATGTTTCAGCCATACTATTATACTTTCCATTCTTTGAACATAACACTTTAATTCTTATTTTTGTTTAAGTATGTTTTTATGTTTGTTTGTGGGTTTTTGGGATGTCCCTAGGACTAAAATGCTCTATCTCCTCATGTCATTTTTGTAGATTAACTTCCTTTAAAATTCAGTCAAAATGTCATCTTTTGCAGGAACTTTCCATTCCCGTCCATGATAGTTCTTTTCACTTTTAGATTATCTTTTATTTCTGTATATACTTTGTTTGCATCTTTCTATACATGCTTTATATCTCTATCTTTATAATTCTATTAAATTATAACCTGCTTGAGAGCAAGGATTATTTGCGGCTGAATTTTCTTCACCTTTGCTTAGTACAGAGCCTGGCATATTGATTTAAAAAAATGCTTGACTGACTTATTGAAGTCATTCATCCCTAAATACTCAAAAATAAACACAGTCACTGAATTTGCACCAAGTTTTATAATAAAGTGCAAATCAATACTCAGTCAAAATCTATGCCCAGGATCTACCACATAAATATTTATTTTCATGACCAAAAGATTAATTTAATGCAAAATATATTTAGTTAAATGGCACAAAAATTAATCACAAAAGAAGTTTTCTGTTACATACACAATGACACATTCTCACAAATGTTGTCACAGTATCAGTGTGAGAGAGCAGAGACTTTGAATCATGTGTGATCAGGGAAAATACAAGAAGGACATTCATTGTCTATTCATTAATGTGTCTAGGAAATATGAGTAATTGGATTCACATTGTAGCTACCTGTATGATAAGACCTAGGCATGGCCAAATAAATGAACATCTCTAACACTGCTGAACTACTCATGCTTTCTGGTCTCATTATCACACTTTTCTCCAATGTTTTCTGCTGAGGTTTGTTTGTTCCTATGGTACATAATGCCACTTTTGCTGAATGTGATATTTTCATCCTTCATAAAATGTTTGATCCAGGTCATGAATCCATTGATAATTTTTCAGTATATTTATACTAAGAGATCAACAAAGTAGGGCTTGAATTATTGCCTTATTTATTGTCTGAACTTAAGAAAGCAGGTCTAAGTCATGTAGTAGATAGAATACAGGACAGAGAGTTGGGATGACTAATCTTTCTGAATTCACATATATCCTCAGACACTTATTTTGTGACCCTGGGAAAGTGACTTTAATCACTCATCTGTAAAATGAGCTGGAGAGGAAAATGGCAAACAGCAACATTATCTATCCCAAGAAAACCCTCAATGGGGTCCTGATGATCAGGCCAGAACTTAAGAACAACAAAAAGAAAGTGTTGGAGAAAATGTTGATAATGGTTCTATAAGAAATGATGTGACTGAATGTAAATAATTTTTTTTCCTTTTTCTCTCATGTTTTTCCCTTTGTGTTCTGATTTTTTCTACCAACATGATTCACAAAGAAATGTATATTTAAAAAATTAATGTTCATGTATAACTAGAAAAAAAATACAATAAAAAAGGGGAAAAAGAAAGAATGAGCAGGTTGATTTCAGAAAAGTCTGGAAAGACTTACCTGAACTGATGCTAAGTAAAGCAGAACCAAGAAAACATTGTACATGGTAACAAGATGATGTGATAATCAGTTGGGAAAGATTTGGCTCTTTTCCACAATGGGATAATTAAAGGCAGTTCTAATAGATTTGTGATAGAAAGTGTCATCCACAACCAAGGAGAGAATTATAGAGACTGAATATGGATCAAAGCATAGTATTTGTGTTGAAATTGGGAATGGAGGAAGACCCCAAAAGTCTGGGATCACAAACCAGTGTCAAGAGGTATCTCAAAAGTATTTGCATGCATGAACCCATCTCTTTAGCCAAGGAGCAAAGCTTTATTGCACTTATACTACCATTACAAGGGGACTGAATTGTAAGGGAATTCAGCAGAGAAACAGAAGCAAGGACATTTATCCAGGTTCCATCATTGAAATGCTAACTCTATGACTCAGAGGTAGAAAGGAATTTGGTTCTCATTGACTGGATTATTTACTGGCCAGATTATCCATCACCAATGAATTGAGGGTGGTTTCCAGAATCAGGCAGATTGTTAGAATAATAGCATTCCTAGGTTGGGGGGAGGGGCAAAGCCAGAGGACTTTGGAACCAGATAGATTGTCAGAACAGAAGCTCCCCTAAAATCAGGGAGCACAAAATCATTACATCATTTGTATCTTTTTTAAAATGTTAATAATGCAGATTAAATGTAAAAGTGTGAGCCTCTTATACATCTATCGTTAACAGGTGATTATTAAACATTGATAAGCACACTGCTGAAATAAGACTTTCCTAACAAGGGAAAACTAAGTAAACTTCTTTAGCAGCTAGCTGTTAGTCACCACATTTTGCCAAGTAACTAGCAAGGAACAGCAGTATATCCCAGGTGTGAAGATTAAGTATATTCTTTTGATTGATTTTCTCCTGAAGTTATCTTTGATAACTGTTTTCAGTCAATTCTCTAATTTTTATTTTGACAAATCCTGTTAGTATGTTAAAACTATGATCACCAGTCTCTATCTCCAAAACCCATCTTAAAAAATTATTAGAAAAAAATGCCACATATTCTATGTGAGGATGCAGTTAAGTTTCATTCAAGTCTCATAAAACTTCCAGATGATTGGTACATAAATAACCCTGTGGGAAAGAACAGAAATGATAGCCAAAGCACCTGGAGCTATATCTTCTCCTTTGCATTTCAGTTCCACCCTTATCATTCATACCTCCCAGCATCAACTTCTACTCTTAAACATTATGATCAACAGGAAAGTACAGACCTAGTTCTAATATTGCAATTGAGTATTTTGGGGAGAATTATTTTTTTTCCTTTTTTGTTGTAGCTCTAGCTTCCTCTAAGTATCTGTTCAAATGTCATTTCCTAAAGCATATTAATTATTACCCTCCAATTTTATGTAATCTTCCAAAGATATTTATTGGCATTTTGGAAGAGTTATATTGAGTATTTATTTATCTTTGTCCATATCATTTGTTCTTAGCAAAGCCCTTGAAGACAGGAATTGTTTCAGGTTTTTAATGCCTGACACTATTCCTGAAACACACATCCTAAACAAATCCTTACTGAATTGAATTTCCATTCCTAGGAATGTTTTCTAATGGCAGGAAGGAAGAAGAAAAAGAATAAGATATTTGTATTAAGGAAATTAGCTTACTAAAAATATAAAAAGCAACCAATCCATAGGCTTAAATGTAACTCCCCAAAACTCTTAACAACCTTCCCCATGGTCTCTTATAACACCCCTAACTACGAACTCACATTTATTTGATTTGTAAGCAGAAACTTGATGGAACAAAATAACTTCTTTTTTAGATATTTGAAGACAATCTGTTCAATGTGGGGTTAAGAATTTATGCTTCAAAATGGAAGGTTTGGCCTGTGAAAGAATTAATTCCTTTTAAAAGCAGTGCTGGAAAAGCAAAAGAATGAAGACAGGCATCAAATTGTTATCAGTGATAAGACATTTGCATAAGTCATCTGAATCAGTCCTGCTATTATCTCTAAATCATCATTTCTTGCCTGCCAGTAATAATTGTATTTGGTTGGGTAATCACATGCAAGCCCATGTTTTTGATGAATATGTTTCATTTTGCATAATGAAGTACTGGAGAAAAAAATTCACTTTAATTCAATGAAAAAATGCTTAGAATAAACATGATAACTTTGTTTTTATAAGGTCAATTTTGTTTAAAAATAGATGCTAAGTTGTAGATTTGATAATTTGATTTAGTATTTTTTGACATTAGGCATGACAGATTTGGTAACATACAATGAATTGTTTGTTTCTTCTATAAATATGGTAAGTTTTTGTCACTGAAAAATACAGAACTAATGCACATTGAACTTTCAGCATGAAACTGCAGTAATGACAGACATAGAAAACATTTCATTTAGGAGCACTCTCCAAGATTCCCCCAGCTGGGGAAAAAGCCAAGCTTGCCTGAATTTCATTTAGATAGTTATGATGCCTCTATAAAAAGAGGAATGGGTCTTAACTTTCTGAATGCAACTTTATAACTAAATACTGTAACTTTTCAAGAGGAATGTCAGAAATAAGCACATTAGGGATTTAAATTCCATTTTGATACTGGCAGTGAAACTTCCTTAGAATGAGCCAGGGCTTTAAAATTTGTCTTTCCTTTAATTCCCATCGTTTGTATTTATTTAAACAGCTGTATCAAAATCAAATTTAGGTTTTCCAGTAACTTAAATTCTCATATAAGAGAAACTTTATATTAATTTTTCATTGACCTTCATCCCAAACCAATGTCTCTCCTAACTATAGTTATCTGAAGTGGATAAATATGTCTGCCTATGTTGAAGAGGAGACATTAACAGAGGCTTTATTATGTCAATTCAGTTAGCTGGTCAACAAACATTTAAGTGTCTACAATGTGCCAGAACTTAAACTCTAAGTATATAGTGAAAGGCAAAAGATAGCCCCTGTTTTCCAAAAACTTACAGCCTAATGAGAGACAACAGGTAAATAAATAAGTACAAAGAAGCTAAATATAAAGCAAATGAAAAATAACAGAGAAAGTTTAGTAGAAAAGGAAGAAGAAAAAGAGCTTAAAATGTATATTGACTTCCTTTATGATGTAGGTGTTGTGTGAGAGGTTGCTTGTATGCCAAAGGTTCATCTTCCCCAAAAGTTTGAGCCAACCAGTTTATGCTGGAGTCAGCCCCAGTTACTAGAACTCATTCCTTAAAAGTTTAGGTTGAGTGGGGTTGGGAGCTCCAATCTAATCAATTCACTTCTGGGCACTTTTAGCCTTTGAGACTTAATAAGGAGTCATTTGTTCTCTTAACAGGATACCAAGAATATAAGAAGATATTTATTTAAATCTGAGGCTCACTGCCCAGTGAACTCATTAAATCAAATGAGCTATATATTCTCTACTTTTTGTTATTGATTAAGGAATTTAAACCAAATATTAAATGCGCTATGGTACTTCTATGTAAAAGAATCCTTTTGGGTAGTGAATAAGCCTTAAGTAACTAAAAAAATCATACACTGAAGTTTGTTACTATTTTATCATATAAGTTTGAAGCATATTACACACAAACACACACTAACATATCAATGTGTGCATATACATATGCAGGTATATAAATATATATAACGTATGCATTGGTATTTACATATATGCATAAATGTATGTATACATACATACATACATATATGCGTGAGTAGGTGTGGGTTTGGATGAAAAATCTTACTTCTGCCCAATTCAGGATTAGTTTTTTTTTGAGTATCACCATTGTAAATTCACTTTCTTGCTGTGTATGCACAGGTATATGCAAATCTTGATTGCCTGAGAGAGCTCTGAGATGAGGAGCTAAATAAAGGCTGAATTCTTTGGAAATAGATTTTGAGAATGTCAAGAATAAATATGTGGATAGAAGACCTGAAATATTCCTGAAGCTGTAAACATAGATGAGTAACAACATCTGAATCCTCACCCTTGTTTCACAAAGCCTTTAACTTTACAGATCATTAAGCTAATCTCCCTTGGTGACATCATTCTCTCTCTATCTCATTGTGAACCAAAGACCTCACTGTGTATTGATTTGTCTATTTGAATCTGTATATAACTTCCCAGAAATGTTTGTTGTTTACTCTGATGAAGAATTCTTCTGTTTCTGATGTTGTTGTTTGTTGTTGCTGCAACCAGAGCTTGGTATGAGGAGCTAAATAATGATGGCAGGCTCATTTTACTCACCTTGAGTGAGATCACAGAAAACACATTTAATTCTAAATCTTTAATCTTACCCAAGGTTTAGAAATTTGGTTCTTGATAGATAAATATAATTTTAGTTATCTGCTCATTTGGGATATGAGAGAGACAAGAAAAACATGTGGTCATAGATTTCTATTAGGTTAACTGGTTCATGTATAACCCTTCTCTGTGTTCTTCCCCAAGGCCAGAAATGCAGTCTCATTTTGAGAAAATGCCAGGCCAGATCCCAGGTCACACTTCTTCTTTTGCCATATTTCTACCAACTTTTTCTTTATAGTATACAGTTCAAACAAATGTTCTTTATGAAGATTTACAAGGAAAGGAATTTCAAAACAGGCTTGTCAGGTAATAAAAGGTTAATGGTAAAGCTTCTATGTTCCTTCATCTATTTGAGAGGACATTGATTATTTATTGGACTGTATCTCAAGATTCACAGGAAATTTGTTGATTAGGAGCTTTAATCATGCCCAATTCTTTATGACCTGAACTCATTTGAGATTTTCTTGGTAAAGATACTGGAGTGGTTTGCCATTTTTTTTCTCCAATTAATTTTTATAGATGAGGAAATGAGGTGAACAGGGTTAAATAACTTGTCCATGGTCACATAGCTAATATCTTAAGCTAGTTTTGAACTTAGGAAGATGAGGCTTCATGACTTCAGGCTTAGTGCTCTGTCTCTTGCACCACAAAGCTGTTTCATCACAGGAAATCCCAAGATAAATAAGACATTGTTTCTTCTCTCAATTAGTTTATGATGTAGTGGGGAATAGACATGTACACTCATCTACCCTAACTCTAACAGTGGTATCCTGATAATTCAATAGAAAGGAGAGATTACAATAAATTGCAAATCTTAGAGAAATTATACATTCAGAAGTATATGTGTGATGGCAAAACTAGGGGAAAAACTAATCAGAACAAGCATTTATATATCATCTAATATGTACCAGCCACTATCTTAAACACTTTTTACAAATATTATCTTATTTGAATATTATACCTACCCTGGGAGTTAGATACTTTTATATATATTGTACTTCGAGGAAACTATGGCAATCAGCAAAGAAGTGACTTCAGATTCCCACAACTAGCAATTATTTGAAACTGGATTTGAATTCAGATCTTTCTGATGCAGGCCCACCACTGTATCCACTGTACCAACAGCTGCTTTTAGTAGCACAATCCTCATTTCATAACTCTCTCACTCAATCAATTACATTTCATTACATTCACTTAGAGCAAAAGTCTAACTGTTGCTTTCCATTATTTTAGGAATATAAAATGACATATATAAGTATCCTATTCATAAGGACAGGGAGGTAGTACAGTGGTTAGAGTACAAAGTCTGCAGCCAAAAAGACTCATCTTCCTGAGTTCCTGTTTGTCCTCAGACTTAGATCAAGTCACTTCATTCTGTTTGCCTCAGTTTACTCATCTGTAAAATGATTTGGAAGGAAATGGCAAACCTCCTCTAGTATTTATGCAATGAAAACTCCATATGGGGTCATGAAAAGTCAGACATGACTGAAAAATGACTGAAGAACAGGATTCATAAATTCATAAAATCCATAAAGTCCATTCATAAATTATTCATTAATAAGTATTTACTGAGAAACTTGCTATGTCACAAGCTATATTAGAGATACTTTACAATATGATAGAGTGGTTCTTACCCTTATGGAACTTAAGGATGGGGGAATTTAAAATGACATTTTAGAGAGTGCTTTCAATCAAGAAAAAAACTGATGAGATTAGGCATATGGATATGAGGGGTAAAATATATTCTAATATAAAAGATATTCAAGGATTTGGGGAAGATCAGATGTACTTTTTATGTCATCATCCTCTTGTTTTCATTTATACGGAATTATGGAAGCTTTCTGAGCCAATAGAAACAATATTTAATCAAGTTTTGCTTGAGGACAAGGGATTAAAAATGAGAAAATGAAAGATAAAAAGCCTACTTAGGATCTTATTGTTACTTTATTGAGGACCTAAGGGGAAAGGCAAGGAAGTTATGATTTCCAACTTGTGTCAAACTTCCTTTAATATTAAACTCAACTTCTATTTTCAGTTAGACCTTTTCTGGTTCACACAGTTGCAAAGGTCTCCCCATCTCTACAAACAATATTGGTAATTCTTTGTGCTTTTTTGAGGTGTGTGTGTGTGTGTATGTGTGTGAACATATACTTGCTTTACCTTTCTTACAGTGTAATATCCTAATTAAACCTAGAGAACATTGTACATAGATACAAGAAGATTATGTGATTATCAACTGTCATGGACTTGGCTCTTTTCAACAATGAGGTGATTCAGACCAATTGCAATAAAGTTATGATAAAGAGAGAGTCATCTACATCCAGAAAGAAGACTACGGAAACTGAAGTTTGGATTCTAAAATATCATTTGCACCTTTCATTATTATTGTTTTTGCTTGCTTTTTTCTCATTTTTGATGTGATATTTTTGTACATGATAAATATGGAAATATGCTTTTAAGAATTGAACATATTTAACTTATATTGGATTACTTGCTTTCTCAGGGAGGTGAAGGAACAAAGGAAGGAAGAAATATTTTGAACACAAGGATTTGCAAGGGAGAATGTTGAAAACTCTGCATGTATTTTTTATTAAATCCTTTTATTTGCAAAACATATGCATGGGTAATTTTTCAACATTGACCCTTGCAAAGCCTTTTGTTCTAAATTATCCCCTCCTTCCTCTCATCCCTTTCCTTAGATGACACGTAGTCCAATACATGTTAAATATGTTAAAATATATGTTAAATCCAATATATGTACACATATTTATACAGTTATCTTGCTACACTAGAAAAATCAGATAAAAAACTTTTTAATTTAATATAATCAAAATTATCTATTTGGTGCTCAATAATGATCTCCAGTACTTCTTTGGTTACAAATGCCTTCTTCCTCCACAGATCTGAAAGGTAAACTATCCTGTTCTGATTTGTTTATAATATCATTCTTTTTATCTAGATCAAGAACCCATTTTGACCTTTGCATTTATTTTGAAAATAAAAAGCTACTATTAAAAACATTGTAAGATCCTCAGTAAAAGGGATGATTTGCTTTTTCTTTATATCCCCTTATACCTAGCAAAAAGCCTCACTCATAATAAATGTCTAATATATGGTTTTATATTTACTTTCATTGTACTTAGTCAACAAGTATTATTTACATGCCTGCGATGTACCGATCTTTGTGCCTGATAGAAGCTGTTGTATTTTGTTTTTTTTTTGTTGTTGTTGTTGTTGTTCTCAGAGAACCATCATGACATCACAGAGATTATGCCACAATATACGTGATTACATTAAAGTGAGGGAGCACTGCGCAAAATAACCAGCCTCACTCACTCCTCCAGAGCCATCTCAACATAAAAACATAGATCAATATAACTGGAGATGCTCCTGTATTCAGTGGGAGAACTTGAATTTTGTAAGCTAAGATTTTTTACCACTTATCAATTTGATTGGTTCAAAGTCCAATCAGAGATTAAGGCTGAGTAAGAATCAAGTCAGAGAATGGCCTCTTTTATCTAGTTAAAATAATTTTAAAAGAGAAGGAATCATCAGAGGCAGAGCCAAGATAGTGGAGTTAAGGCAGGGACTTGCCTAGTTGTCTCCCAAAACATCCAAATTCCTTTAGCCAAAAACAGAAAAAAATTCTTGATATTGAAAGTTACTATGATGGGGCAGCTAGGTGGCGCAATGGTTAAAGCACCAGCCCTGAAGTCAGGAGGACCTGAGTTCAAATCTGGTCTCAGACACTTAACATTCCCTAGCTGTGTGACCCTGGGCAAGTCACTTAACCCCAATTACCTCAGCAAAAAGCAAAAATTAAAAAAAAGAGAGACTATGATGACAAGAAAGATCAAAATACACATTCAGAAGAAATTACCAAAATCACATTTCCCATATCCAAAGACTCCAAGAAAAATAATTTGTTTTAGGCCATGGAAGAACTCAAAAGGAGGTACAAAAGGTCACTGAGGAAAATAATTCCATGAAAATAAGAACTGAGTGAATGGAAGCTAATAACTTTATTAGAAATCAAGAAACAATGAGACTAAATGAATGGAAAATAGAAAAAAGTGAAACATCTCATTGAAAAAAAATATTGAACTAGACATAGAAATAATTTTGAAATTATTGCTCTACTTAAAAACCATGATCAATAAAAATCCTACATACCATCTTTCAGAAAATGATTAAGGAAAACTGTTTTTGTATTCTAGAACTAGAAGGTAAAATGGAAATTGAAAGAATCTACTGATCAATCCCTGACAGAGATCCCAAGATGAAAACTCCCAGGAATATTATAGTCAAATTCTGGAACTCTGAGTGCAAGGAAAAAATATTGCAAGCATTCAAAAAGAAAAAAAAAGTATAGTGCAGCCACAGCCAGGATTATACAAGATTTAGCAGTTCTATATTAAAGATTAAAAGATTAGAGGATTTGAAAGATGATATTCTGGAGACCACAAGAATTGAGATTAAAATAAGTATCACTTATCCAGAAAAACTGAGTATAATCTTTCAGATGAAAAGGTGGATTTTAAATTAAATAAAGGATTTTCAAGCATTCACCATGAAAACTCTGTAGATTAATAGAAAATATTTCAAATTAAGTCTCAGGAGAAGTAAAAGGAGATAATCTAAAAAGAGATATACGAGACTTAGTTTAATCTGTTTACATTCCTACATGGGAGGATAATACCTGTAATTCATTAAAACTTTCTCATTATTATGGAACTTAAAAGGAGTATATATCCATAGAGGGAACAGTTGTGAGTTGAATATGAAGGGATAATATATAAAAAATAAAATAAAATTAAGAAGTGATAGAGCAAAGTGCTGGGAGAATTGGAAAGGGAGAGAAAATTATCTGCCATAAAAGAGACAAGAAAAAGCTTACAAAATAGAAGAGAAGAGAGGAAGAAGTGGGAGAATGAGTGACCTTACTCTTAGCAAAATTGCCTCAAAGAAGAAATAACATACTCATTCAAAATGGGTATGAGAATCTATCTCACCCTGCAGGAAAATGGATTGGGAAGGGTATTGGGGAAAGGGAAAGAGTGATATTAAGGAAAACATATTGGAAGAGTGGGCAGTAGCAAAACACCTTTGAGGAGAATAAGAATTAGACAATAGAAAGAAAAGAGAGAATAGAATAAAGAAGGGGAAAATACTGTTAGCAATATGTTTTGTGATATTTAAATATGTCCGGATTCGCTCCTATAAATGACGCTCTCAGACTTAAATGAGAATGAAAGTAAAATTTTAATTATAAAATGCACGGTATAGACAGTTTAGATTTACACAAACAACAAGACAAGACAATAATAACTAAAATTAAACCAATAATAATTGAGATAGGTGGAGGAAGAGAATAAATCACCAATTCAAGGGAACCTCAAAACTCAGGTGGCTGGGAGCCCCGTTTCAGCCTCAGCAGCTTGAATTGGGAAAATATTTTCCCGGGCGAAGCGTCCTTCCCACGGGTGAGGCCCAACAGGTTGCTAGAAATGGGGGGTTTTTATTTCCTTTTTAGACAAAGAAGGCTTCTTACTATCATATCTTTGTTTGGTCTGTTCCAGACCCCATAGCCTTGACATATTTGCGTACGTTCAGGATGGGAGCCACCCTCCTCTGAGCATAAGCAATTCCAGGAATGGCGAGTTCCTGGCTCCTCCTGTCAAGGGCATGTAGGGTTCATAGAACAGTCAAATAAGTCTCAGGCCTGCTTTATTTGAGTGAACTTATTTTTAAATAAGATTTTTTCCAATTCTTATTCCCAATAGTAATTAGAAAAACAATTGTGAAGCAAGTTTCTCTAATGAAGGCCTCATATCTCAAATGTATAGGGAGCTAAGTCAAATTTATAAAAAAAATTAAATAATAAGAACTTTTCCCATATATATATAAATCCTTTTGGGAGGGAAGACCCTCAGAGTTTCTAGCACAAACAAAAACTATTGTTATTTATATTCACTCTGATTCAGTTAGATCCCAAGCAATGATCAAGTGGGGCTTGGCCCAAGACCTATTGTTGGCCAATCAATGAGCCAGAGTGATTTGAATTTAACTCATAGTCCTTAAGAAAAATATTTAATTGGAAAACACCAAAATATCTTCCAAGGTTTCAATTATCAAAATTTACATTTCTCTGGGCAGAGCACCTGCAGGTAAGGATATCATACCCTATGTGGATAGAGAGAAGGGAAAGGAAGGGAAGAGAAGAAAGAAAAGAAAAGATAAGAAAAGTAAAAACTGTTTTCCAACTGGTTATTCACAAAGGTTGTTGTTTAATTTTCATTTTTAAGGAAGATCTTGATGTCAGGGAAGTGATGTTTTGATATACTTATGAAGGTATTTATGTGATAGAGGGCTGTCAAAAGTCATTTGCCTCATTTTCTCCTTTGTAGCACCTTCAAGATGCAAAGAAAAGTAAAAAGTGTCTCTGTCCTTGACTCTTGATTTCATTGCCTTGAATATTTGCTTTTTACAACTTTGTTTCTTTTCTCATAACAACTCTTTTTTATGCCCTATATGAGAAAGACCTCTTCTCTACTACTATAACCACTCTGGTTCAGGCCCTTCTCACAAGACAATTGACTTAGTTGATTGCTTAGTCTTCCTCACTCAAAGCACCTCTCCCCTTTCAATCTATCTTGCTGATAGTGGTCAAGATGTTAAGTATAACTGATACTACATCATCCTACTTTTCAATAAATTCAAAAAGCTCCTTATCATCTCTAGAGTCAATCAACCTGTCTGTTCAAAGGGAAGAATCAGGGAGTATTCCTATGTATTTTAACCTTTAATATCCTCAGCTGTGACACATTGGGAACTGATGGATGACAGGACCTGTACATTATAGTGAAGAACCAGGAATCCATTAGAGGAAAAGTGAAAATTAAATATGACAATTTCTTTTTGTTTCTGATGGACATTTTCCAATGATTTAAAATAAGAATATCTCCATGAATATAAAATAAAACATAGGACTAAAGATGGCTATTGTGGAGAAATACTGATGAGAAGCATTTGTGCTCAGCATCTGTTTCCCAGTTAATGAACTGACATTACCCATCCCACTTGCAAGCGTGTGTACCAGAACAGTAGGAGAGGGTGTGTGTGGTAAAGGAGTTGGGCGTAGGTGACAATGCAGTGCTCTTAATAATCTGAGCTCTCCAGCTGTATACTTCTATTCTAGTTCACTGTGAAGGTCTGGCACACAGTAGAATGCAAGGACAATTTCTTTCAGATAAAATAATGAATTATGTCAGACTTTGTGAATTTAGGAGTTCAGTAAAGACATCTAAGCTTACTTTGCCTATATTTTCTGGAGAGATTAGAAAAGAATAAAGAGATAATTAGGGCTTCCATTTGCTTTCAACAATCAGCACAAATTTCTGAAGGTGTTTTACTTCTTTTTTTTTCTTTTTCTTAGTATTCAACTTAGAATTTAGCATTAATAGAACCTGACAGCAGGTGCCATATCTTGTCCTTTTCCTGCATTTTATGGGTTCACCCTTGTCAGTAAATTTCTCTCTTCTGTCATGAAAGAGCCTTTGTAAACAGTAGATCTTTTGAGGAGTCTTTAGGAAACAAGAAGTTATTAAGAGGGGCATGGTCATAGCTATCAAAATTAAGAATTTCAAAACCTAATCTTTGGAAAGATATTAACGCCCTAAAGATTCAAAAAACAGTGGGATTAATTATTAGATTGGCTTTTTCATTTAATTTGGCAGATTTTCATTTGCAGTTTATTTTTCCACAGTGAAAATATGGTGCCATTAAGTTCACATTTGCTCAGGAACCTCAAGAACTTTGGTGCATCTTGATCAGAATAGTATATGACACCAGGCTTTAGACTTGGACCTAGAATCTCCTCATTCTGAATCCTATTCCTGCCTACTGCACTTAATAGTTGTGTGACTTTGGGCAAATCTCAATACCTTTGAGCCTCAGTTTCCTCACCAATAAAATAGCAATAATAATGCCTTTAGGTCTCACATCTTTAGTTCCAGATCACTTTCAGGTTGGCCAGCTGTTTTAATCACCTCAGAATTACTCTGCCCTGGAACTTGCTCACAGATTGGTGAGTCCCAGCATGGAATCCCTGTGACAGGTCATCTTCAGTCAAATTTCTTGCTCCAGTTCTTCACTCATTGTCTTGGTCGTTTGCAGATAGCCACCTGCATTTCTAATTTAACATCCTTTCCAGCTTCCCTTCATTCATGGTATTTATCTAATAAAATGGAAACTCCTTGTAAATAGAACTTTTTTTTAAATTTCCTTTTTAATTTCACTCCCCCATTCGCACAAATATAAACTTAATACAGTGCCTGGGAAAGATTAAACACTTCATAAATGTTCTATCTATAAAATAACCTAATTTTACTACAAAACTTAAAGAGCTAAAAACTTTTAAAATTTAATTTTTATTCCTAATTGTATGTCAACTTTTGGTACTTTAAAATATTTTGGATTAGCAAGTAATTGTCTTATGTTTATATTTCTACTTACCCTAACTAGATTATAAACTCCCTAAGCAAAAAAAAGACAAAAAAGAGCAGTAATTCATCTTCCCATGCATTTATTTTCTTAGATATTCTCATATTTTCTGAAGTCCTATGCATTCAGAGGGTATACAATAAATAATTTTTAATTGATTTATTGCTTGACAAATAGGTACAAATATCATAAATGTAATAAATAGATACAATACAAAGCCTGTCAGTTTCACTATGCTTTTCAGAAGCCACTACTAACCTATGCTGGCTAGAGATATTTAATAATAAAAAAAACTATGGATAAGTTCATTCCATTGGTTTAATATCATTATGATGATAAATCATGACTCATACACATCTGGAAAAGCCTGTTTCTATTGGGGTGACTATTACTATTGTTCATCTTTTGGGTTCTCTTCTAAGTTTTGCTGTGACAAAAATCCTTTAAGTCTGGGGCAGAAGGGGCAGAGGTTACTTCTTTTTATCACTGACATTATCTCATTAATCGTCATGTTGATATAAAGTACTCCCTCTTCCAGTCCGAGTTTAGTTTCTCCCTTCTTTTTCCCTTCCCACTCCAATCCACTGTAATCACTCCCTTCTACAAAATTACTTATCATCTGAACCACTCATCTGGCACTTAAAATACTGCCTGGTGACAGCTCTTATATCATTGTTGCCTATTAAAAATAATAATAACTTGTATTTGTGTAACATTTTAGAGTTTTTCAAAACACTTTCATATGCATTACCTCACTTGAATGTGACAATACTTTGACAAATTGGAAAGGCAGTTTAACTCTTGCTTAGCAAAAAGCAGTTGAGGGAGAAATGAGTCTAGAAAATGTTGGTATAATACGTAGCTAAGTCAAGTCATCAGAGAACATTTGTAAATGAAACTGGAAAGAAGAAAAGAAGCATATTTGAATTAGAAGTGATTTGCAGTTGTTTCTTTAATGATTGTGATATTAATCCAATGTAAGCTCCTTGAGGGTAAGGACTATGTTACTTTTGTATTCATGTTGCTGGTTCTTCCTCAGTGGTTGGCAGGTAATAAGCTGTTTTTAAATCCTTTTGGTTGATTAGTTGGGATAATTGTATTTTAATTCTGCTCAATGCAATGGGTCAGGAATTACAGTTGAATTTGACCAAATGAGGGGAAAAATGTGCAGGAGTAGAGAGTGGGATGGGCAATATACTTTGAAAAGAACCCAGGTCAAAATATCACAGAGGGAAGAAAATTATTATAAAAGATAACTGATAAGTAATAGACACATTTACCCTCCAAAAGTGACAGACCACAATAATATATTTTTTTCACTTTTTCATCCACAAAAAGGTTTTATGAATGTGCATACACATTCATGTAGAGTTTTATAGAAAAAAATATGAAAGGGTTTTGCCATTAATTTCTACAGGAGACACATCTTCAGAGTACCATGTTATACATTTCTTCTTTATCCATTTTTTCTACATTTCAAAATAATCTTTGCCCAAGTATAGAGAAAAAGTCATGAAAGGTTTGCTTTAAACAAGAAAGCTCATACACATATCATACAAAAATTTGTCAGAGATGAACATTTGCATATATTTGAGTACTATTCAATTAAACCTGTCTGCCTAGTTTCTTTATATGTAAATTGAGCTGGAAAAATATTAAACCACTACAGTATCTTTGCAAGAAAACCTCAAATATGGTTTTCAAGAGGCCAACATGATTGACAAATGACTGAACAACAATGAATAGAAAATTGTCGTCTTCTCCATTTGAAGATATGTATCCCCTGGCCCATTAGAATAATGAATCCATGAAAGCTTTTATTTTAATGTAACATTTTATGTATGAATATTTGGTATCTCAAATATCTTGTGGCTCTGTAAGACAAGAAATATCTTTGAAGAAGAAGAAATCTTTGTATTCTCTGAAGCAATTGGTGCAATGTTAGGTACATAGTTGGTATTTGAATACTGAATGACATGAACCAATATTAAATTGTATATAATCTTTCCATATTACACATGGATTAACATGCAATTAGCACATAACTTATCTAATGTTTAATGACTTAGAAAGCAGTATGGGACTGGCACGATTCTTGTTCAGACAGGAATTCTTACTGCTGGCAATTTTCTGTCTTTCTTTCATTTGAAAACCCAATTTTACTTTATTTTCTTTATGTTCTGTGTTCAGAGAATGACTTTGAATGTGTTGGGTATGAATCGTGTTTAAATTTAGCAAATTGAAGAGTAAAGAAGCTTTGATTAAGGAGTTTGTCTTATAGGTGGTCTGGGGTGAAGTACACTATCTTCTAATAGTTTCATTGGAATGGATATTTAAAAGGCACATTATTATTATGGAATTCCTTCAGCAAGCTTCCCCTAGAAGCTGGTTTGGCCATCATTCCCAGGTGATATGCTTTGTGGATATGAGAGAACTAGAACTTCAATAAAATCAGATGATTTATGATTTAAATTTTGGAAAAATACAAGTGTTTTCATCTTTCCATATTATACAGAATGTATAATTCTCTTTCCAAATAGAAGTGGAATACAAATGGTTTATATATACAAAAATTATTTTTTTTCTTTATTTGGGTCCCTGAATAGTCAAGTCATGAAGAACTTAGAGAAGAAGAACTAGAAGAAGTCAACTAGAAATTCCCTGAAATATCTATTGTCTCTGCATTTATTTCTATCAGAACAGACTCTCAATGAGATGTTTCAGATTTATTAGGCTTTTTTCTAGAAAGATTCCATCTTTGCTGTTATTGGAACTAGTTTTACATTCAAAGAAATTGTTAGCAGAAGAATATCACAAGGGAATGACCAATGAAGAAACTTTCTGTTCCTTATAGAAGTATTATGGAGTAAATATATCAATGGATATACTACCATAACAGTAATATGAAAATAGCAAGTAATTTGAAAAAAAAACACATAAACACATATCACTAAGTCAATGGCTCTTAAAATTAAGTGTAATCCTCATCAGTGACAGCTGAAGTTTGGAATTCTGCAGCATGCTGAATTGTTTCCTTCACTAATTTCTATGGACTAAGAATACTTTTTCACTTTACCTAGTTTTTGTTTGTTTGTTTTTAATGCTCTCAGTATTCCTAGGGAAGATCACCAGTCCTCAAATGAGAAAATAATCATTTGACATTATTCTTTTGCAATATATAATTCATTGCTGAATAAATATGACACAATAACAAATGATGGGTTACAGGTAAAAAAAATAATTAAAAGGTTACCTGTTTGGATGAAATAAATATCTATAAGATTTCAGAGTAATAACCTTCCTAAGGTCCTTTAATTTATGGCTCTTGATCTGTATAAGTTGCTGTTGCAACTGCAAACCAATCAAAACTTTGGAATTTTTCCTATTTTTAATTAAACCACATTTTGCTGAAATTAAAACTATCTATTGTCATATGAAAAAAATGCTTTAAGTCATTATTGATTAGAGAAATGCAAATTAAAACAACTCTGAGATACCACCCCACACCTTTCAGATTGGCTAAAATGACAGGAAAAGGTAATAATAAATGTTGCAGGGAATGTAGGAAAACTAGGACACTAGTTCATTATTGGTGGAATTGTGAAATATCCAATCATTCTGGAGAGCAATTTGGAACTCTGTTCAAAGACTTATAAAACTGTGCATACCTTTTGATGCAATAGTGCTACAACTGGGGCTGTATCCCAAGGAAGTCATAAAGGAGGGAAAAAGGACCCATATGTACAAAAATGTAGAAGCTCTTTTTTGAGGCAGCAAAGTATTGGAAAAGGAGTAGCTTCCCACCAATTGAAGAATGGCTGAATAATATTTGCATTAATTGATGCTGAGCAAAACAAGCAGAACCAGGAATACATTGTGTATAATAGTAGCAAGATTTTGTGATGATCAACTATGAAAGACTTGGTTTTTCTCAGTGCTTCAGAGACCCAATGCAATCCCAATAAACTTTGGATAAAAAATTCCCTCTGCATCCAGAAAGAGAAGTATGGAGATTGAATGTGAATCAAGACATGCTATATTCAATTCTTCTTTCTGCTTTTTTTCTCCTTTTGTTGTGATTTTTGTCTCCTGACATAATTAATAAAGAAATGTGTATTACATTTAATATGCATGTATAACCAGAAAAAAATAAAACAATAAAAAAGAAAAAATATATTATCTCCACACCTAGGTGTGAAGTTTACACTGTTGCATCTTTTAATTATGTTATATAAAATAGGCCACGTTTCATCTGCACTGAATGATTTATTGACACCCACAATGTAAATGGCATGTTTTTTTTCAAACATTTTAAGAAGCTTTAGGACAAAGCAGATAAGTTTCCTAACTTCATTTGTGAGTCAATCATGTACATGTCCATGTACATACAAAGATTCATGGGAACTATTTCATTGATGCTGACAGAATAACCATCAATCTCGCTCTATGATTTTCAACATTGATTGAAGTAAACAGATACATGTTTCTGATCAGAAAAAGAGCCAATTAAGCTCTGAAGAAATCTGTCTTGTAGATTTGATATAAACTATAGTGAATGATAAGTGGTCAGATCTCTAAAAATATGTATGATATAATTTTAAATTTTACTTTCATTAGATTGAGCCTACATTATAAACCTAGATTATAAGTATCCACACAATAACATGTCTTAATGATTACATATTGAAACAGAAAATGCATTACATAGTAACAATTGCTTTCTTATCAACAATCACCAAAATACCAGGTATGGTTTTCCTTTTAATTTGAAATATTGGTAAAGTAACCCATTTCCAGAAATCAAAGTACTGAAACATAGCCACAAAATACCTCTATTTAACATATTAAGATACGTTATTGTGATAAAACTACTATTGTGATACACAAATGATTACAAGGAGAAATATACCTCTGCCTAACCTCTGCCATGTGGTTCTACTCTTCCTCTAGTGCTAGAAAAAGAAGCACATATATAAGTAAAGCCATTGGAATGATTATTTTTTCTTTGCTGAGAGAATTGGCGTTAAGTGACTTTCCCAGGGTCACACACCTAGGAGGTATTAAGTGTTTGAAACCATATTTGAACTCAGGTCCTCCTGATTTCAAGGCTGGTGCTCTGTCCAATATGCCACCTAACTGTCCCCATTGAAATGATTTTTACAAAGAACATCTAGATGAATTCACAATAGCTGAGAGCTGTTAGGGCATATAAAGTTACATAATAAGATAAAAGAGAATCAGAAACTTAAATATTCAAAAATGTGGATATTCAGGGATCAGTGACAATCTCATTCATAAGGAGGCTAGATAAAAATAATCAAGGAATAAAATTATTTAGTTCTCAAAGATTCTTCTTATATTAGCATTTTCTTTTTGTTTCAGCACCTTCCTTGTCTCCCATTGAAAGGAAAGAATCTGACCACATATTTCAATCAAATCCAATACTATTTCAAATTATGAAAGACATCAGAACTGAAAAGGAAATCAGGACACATCTAGTCCAACATGTAACTCATAAAGAATTCCTTTTCAATATTTCTAAGATGTGGTTATCCAGACATTTCTGGAAGACTTCCGGGGAGGGTGATCATTTTTGGAAGAGCTTTAATTATTTGTAAGAGGTTTTTTTTTTTTTTCCTTGATATTTTATGCCTCTTATCAACTTCCATTTTTTTTTGCTTCTATATGAAGGAGAATAAATCAAATCCCTTTTTTACAGAGTATTCTTTAAACAATTGAAGCCATCCATAATATCCCTCTGAAGTCTCTTTTCTTTAGGTGGAACACCACCCCATTTCTTTCAAGCAATCTCATGATTTTTCTTTTGAAAGCTATCTCCCTTTCATTAAGAGTATTAAAATTTACTCTCTAGATAGCCATTTTTCCTGAATCTGGACTCTTCTTCTTCATTCTGTCATATTATTTTTCCACTCAGAAATAACTTAGTTCTGCTTTTTCATTCATATTTTTATGTATAGAAAGGAAAAAAAAAACTTTGTTGTAATTCCATGATAATGCAGATAATTTTCTCTATCAAAAAGAGAAATGCATTTATCTCCAAAGAAAGCTTCTCCACCCATCATTGGTTCAGTTCCAGATAGTGAAAACCAGCTATCTCATATCTGACATATACTCTTGCATTTTAAATATTAATACTGCAGTCTGTCAAAATCAACCTTTAGATATTATTCATTTATCTGTTCCAAGATAGTTTCAGAACTTGGTTGAATTATGCACTAGACTTTAAGCTCAGTTAGTTTAATTTGGAGACCCTAGCTACATTTCTACTTAGAACTCAGCATGCACTTTTATCATAAGCATTGTGGGAAAGCTAATTGGACATAAGTACTTTACTAATTTATTCATTTCTCAAAGAATATAATCAGATCTCTGACCATCTTGGACTTCATCCTGGTTGCAATTACAGTATCAGTTGGAAAGATGTTTCATGAAAATAAAATGGGGCAAGAAAAAATAAAAGGAAGGACCTTGAATTTGGAGGCATTTAATAAAAGGGACAAATGGTTTAGTTAATATGCCATTTATTTTTTTCTTCTACATTGAAATGGATTTAACAATTTCTGCAATTTTTCATAAGTACATAAATAATAGTAATACCAATAGTAATAATCATGATGATTTTCATAGTCATAGAGTTCATATAGTTCTTTAAAGAGATTTACATATACTATTTCATTTGATGCTCAAATCAGTTCTAAAATTTAGGTAATTTTATTAGTGATATTTTCCAGATGAGGAAATAGAATAAGACAAATTAAGCCAATTCAAGTCAACAATGATTTATTTAGCATTACAAAGTTAGTAAAATATTTCAGGAAATCTTTGAACTCAGGGCTTCTTTTGACAATAGATTTTTATTTTTCAAAATACATGCAAAGATATTTTTCAACATTCACCCTTGCAAAACATTGCGTTCCAAATTTTTTGATCTCCCTTCTCTCACCCCCAGATAGCAAGTAATCCAACATAGGTTAAACATGAGTAGTTCTTATGCCCAAAGGGCTTTCTAATTGTGCATATCTTTTGATCCAACAGTATTTCTACTGGTTCTGCATCCCAAAGAAATCATAAAAAAGGAAAGAGGTGTCATAAAATGTTTGTAGCAGCCCTTTTTATAGTGGCAAAGAACTGAGTGGATCCTATCAGTTGGAGAGTGGCTTAATTTTTGGTAGATGAATTAATATTATTGTTCTATAAGAAATAATCTGCAGAATGATTTCAGAAAGACCAAGGGAGACATACATGAACTGATGCTAAGTGAGTAGAACCAAGAAAACATTGCATATGGCAACAGCAAGATTATAGATTAGAAGTTTATTAGAATCTGGCGAAATTCTGAAAGAGCATTCTCCCCTGGGGCAATCCAGGGAGGAGAATGAGGCCTGAGTTTCTAGCTTAAACAGATCTTTTATAGATAGAGAGAGCCACAGGTACCCAGGACCTGCCAATCTCCAGAATATGGTATTTTGCGCTTACTTATCACAAGTATTTACCAGATGTCTTGCAAATAGGATTTCCAGTTGAAAGTTCAGTCTGCCTTTGATATTCTAAAAATCCATACTTAATCGCTTCCTGCAGTGTTTTTGTTAGTAATTCCTAATGAAAAACCACA